>WSYQ01000792.1:0-23130 GCA_011426435.1 Lysiphlebus fabarum
ATTTTTACAATTGTCAAGTCTGAATTTAACACTACTTTATTATTTTTTCTATGTACATGACACAATATAATCTACCATTTTTAATTTTTATTTATTTTTTTTTTTTCCTCAAAAAATTATCCGACTTTATGCAAAATATTTTCACAAAATTATTATTAACATCTCTTTTTCATATATTAATAAATTTTATTATTTATTTTATGAAAAATATAATCGTTTTTTTTTTTCGTTGTATTTCGTTTATATTCGTGAGGTCAATGGGTCAAATTTACCGGCTGCTGTGTGTGTGTACATGACCTTACTCACTATAATGCCTAACCCTGGTATAACTTGTCTATTAAAATATATCATATCATATATACAAAGCCAAACATTGACCCAGTCAACCCTTGTTTATAAATTCACCCTTTTTTTATTTTTATTTTTATTTTTTATATATGTATCATCTTAACATAAAAAAAAACAGTGTTTATCATAATCCCAATAGAATGACATGAAAAAAATGAAATAAAATCCTCTCTCTTAATATTTTAAATAAATTTAATGTAAATATATTAAATATCATTATTAATATTTGTGTGAAAAAAATAAATAAAATAAGTTTTTATGTGTATAAATGGAAAATCAATAGTTTATTTTTTTATATTTTTTGTCAAAATCCAGAGTTTATCTTGGCAACTACGTTAGTTTTGATTTTTTTATGTTGAAAATAGTTAACCGGGTACACCAATGCTTATCGGTTTACCACAATGCAACAATATTTAATTTTTTTTTTATTTATTTTTTATATTTGCAAACGAGTCATCATATATATATATTTATTTATACTTATATAATATTTCATTAACACAATTTAATATTTTAATATATTTTATATAAAATATACTTTTTTTATACTCATTGGCACTCTCGTATTGTTTAATATTCTTTTTCTTTTCTCATTAATTTTAAATTTTTTTTTCTTTACAAAACACTGAGTAATTTTTTTCTTTTATTTTTCATTATTATTATTATTATTATTTCTTTCAGTTATTATTATCTTGTTGTTTTTCTTCTTCTTTTTTTCATCATCACCCTCAAAATCATAATGAAACTTTTCAAAATCTATATATTATTTTTTTATTTTTTGTTTAATCACTTGAGATGTATATATATATCATATATATTATTCGTGTTGGAAATTTATTATGAATTGTTTGATGAGAAAATAAATAAATAAATAAATAAACCAATTTTTTTTTTTATATATAAGTATATAAATATTTTATATATTTAAATAAATTAAAATGTATATATGCATATATTAATCCTGTATGACTTTGGCACAAACTTTTTCAAAAAATTTCTAAAGCCCAAATATTTAACTCATTCTTTAAAAATATTTTTATAAAATTTACATTGTTTAAATATTTTTTAAAAATAAAGTTTAAAAATAAAATTTAGTGTAAAATATAAATAAATAAATAAATAAATAAATAAATGCGTGTCAAATTATTATATATTTTTTTTTCGATTGTAAAAAATAACTAAAAAAAAAATATTATTTGTGATTTATATATGTATATAAAAGTTGGATTAATCCGATACACTTTATATGTATATAAAAAAAAAAAAAAAAAATGAATCGTTAAATCTTTTGGATGTATATAAATGTTAGTTACTTGAAAAAATGATGACTTTAACCCTCTTGTATATACGTATTTCTCTGTACATTTTTTTTTTTATCAAAAGTGAGCAAACTATGTATAAACTGTAACTGATTTTGATGTGTATGCATACAAACCAACAAGCGTTGACGTATATTTTTGTACCAAAATAACACTTGTATACAAAATGTGTATTGTATTTATATATAAAATTATTATATTATAAATATATTGTACAGAATGGGACATTTGCGACGATGGTTTTGCGCCCATAACAAGGTCTGGGTGTGTCCATGTTCAAAAGTGGTAGTGGGTGGTGTGTCTGGATCAATACATGCCGCCCCGTATTCTTTGAGTATTACATATATTTTTTCAGTAAGCAACCCCAACACTCGTATACACTTTTTTTTTTATTATTTTTTATCAAACCCCTCTTTGGTCATTGTGACAGGGTCGTTTTCTTTTTTCTCATTTTTTTTTTTTTAAATCGTTTAGTCACACAGTAGGCATTGCAGTTGATCGATAACAACTTACTATCATACTATCGTGACTTTGATCTAATGTCAAATTTTTTTGATTTCTTGGGGTGAATCTTTTTATTAGTTTTAATAATAATATCATTGATACGATATATGTAGAGTAATAAATACAAGCATGACCAACTTTACAATGTCATTTTTTTTTTTTTTTTTTTTTTTTTTGATATGCAGTTGTCATTAATTTTTTATTCAATGGGTCATTTACCTTTTTTTTTTTTTTTCAGATTAAATTATCAGTGATAAAATTCTGAGAGATAATAGAAGTTTTCCATCATAAAATAAACTGGGATATAACATAAACTAAAATAGACTTTTACTATCTTTTTTTTTTTTTTTTTATAAAAACTATAAGGGATTATTAAACTTACATTTTCTTCTACGGTTTTCTTAATTTTTGCACTAGCTTCAGCAACTGATTTGCCAGCTTTATTGACAGCGCTGTAAAGAAATCCACCAAGGCTCTTTGCACTAGCTAATGCTTTTGTTGATACTGTGAAAAAAATATAAAACATAAGTAATAAATAAAAAAAAAAAAGAAAAGAAATAAAAGTCGTATAAAAAAAAATAATAATATTAATAATAAAAATATGTAAAGATAAAATAATAAAAAAATAAAATAAAATAGTATTGAGCTTTTTTGAAATTTTAAAAAGATAAAAAAGCTGCATACAATAAATGCAATAAAATAAAAAATCATATTAAATTTTAGTTGAGTTTTTCAACTAAACTTATTTCTAAACTTTTGGATTTTCTTGGCTGTGTAGATACAGTCATATACAGACAGGTTTATCTCTAAATGACCTCGAAAAAAAAAAAAATGAGCCGAGCTTGAAAGTTTTTCCAACATGTGATGGTATCGTCCACCACCAACCATCCATTGCTATTATAATGCTTTAATTTATTTTATTATTTGTTTTATTTATATATATATATAAAACTAATAATTTATCATTCCAATAGTAAAATATAAAATTATCTAATTAAAAAATCAGACTATTACTGGATTATAAAATTATTTTATCACCTCGATTATATTTATCAACTTGCAATGCAACTGTTCTGCAATCAGCAGGTTTAATGGACGAATCCAAGCTGCAAGTTGATGTAGAATACTTGACTGTTGAAAGTAGCATATTGCTCCAAAAATTGTAATAATTTACAAATCTACATGTAAAAAATAATTTAAAAAAAAAAAATATATATATATTTAACACAAGATATATTCAAGATAAAATATAAATAAAAAAATATATATTAAAAGCAAAATATTAATATAAAATACCAGTTATATATTTGATGCAAATTCAAGTGTGGTTAATGTCACACAAGTGTCAACCCTTCGAATTCCAAAATATATATTTTATTGAAAAAAAAATAAATAAAAATTGTAATTTTTTGATTCAATGAAAGTGCATAAAATAAAAAATGTTTAAATTGTTTTAAAATAATGATTGATATATAATAAAATAAAAAAAATAAAATTTTAAAAAGAAAACAATTTTAAAAAAACATAAAAAAGCAAAAAAAAAGAATCAATCGTAATGCTTATCAAATGCTGTGAAATTTTATAACAGAATTGGAGGTAGAAAAAATGGGAATGATTGGCATGAAATAATATCATATGACTTTTTGTGCTTTCGAAAAATGAAAGTGTTGTGTCACACAGTTGATTTGATGTTGATTGTTGACCATTCTCAAGCAACGGTTATCAATCTCACACTTTTATTTGTTCTTCAATGTGATCAATATATATTTTTTTTTATATATATTTTATATAATCGTTAGCACAAATATTAATATTAATATAACGTTGAATTAATATTTGATATAAATTTATGTTTTGTTTTGTTTTATTTATTTATTTTTTTTTTTTCAAACAGTTATATATTATTTTATTTATTTATTTTTTTCTTCAATGTGCAAAAGGCTTGTGTCGATTGTACAAATATCAGCCAGTATGCCAAGCTTGCTTCACGTTGGATGCTCAAAGAGTGTAATGAGAATGCTGGTGGGGTTTTTGTTACCGTATTGATCGAGGATGATTTGGACCAACCAACCAAACCAACGGCGCAGAGGATGGCACTTTGGTGACTGACTTCGTATTGCTGGAGCTTGCAAGCGCGTGTTACGTAGAACATACAATATATATTTATATGTACATATTATTTACGTAATAATATCAAGAAAAATAACCCATTTCGTAATAATCTGATTTTTCAAATACAATCAATAATTTATAATTTAATTTAATTTCAATGTTATTATCGAAAATATTTATACAAAATAAAAAAAATAAAAAAATTACCAAGAAAATCACAAAAGCCTGTTAATTAATTTAATTAATTAATCATCATAATTATAAAGGTCAAATTTGTTTTTTTATTTTAAATATCAAATGATTAATCAACAATTTAATTTTATAGTAAAAAAAAATGAAAAAAAATTAAAGAAAATATTCATATTTATACTTTTTATATGTACAAGGTGAAAATAGGCAATATTATTTTTTTTTTCATTTATTTAAAAGTTTAGTAGTGATATATATAGAATACTTGTATTAGAGATGAGAAAAAAAAAAAATCAAGTCACGTAGCAGACAAAACGTGAGATTGTCTTTATATATATTTTTTTTTCTTGATAAGTAAAAAAAAAAAAAATTAAAATAAAACTATATAACTAAATTTCTCGAGTGATGTTCAAACGAACACGATATATTTTTTATATATATCTTGAGCTTTCAAGTTATGTGCTTATTTTTAAAATAGATATTTATTTCATTTTGACGTTTTATAAAAAAAAAAATAATAATAATAATAATAAAAATGAATTATAATTGCTAAAAAGTACAGTAAATTTATGTCTACTATATTTCAAGTTGAAACATTAAAAAATAAAATAAAATAATAATACTCCTACTTTTTAAATGAAGACATAAGGTTTGGTATTAAATTCAATTTGCCCTTCACTTATTTTCTACTGAGATTTGATAAAGAGAAAAACATTGTTTCAGTTACAATGAAAATTTTTTTTCAAGAACTTACCAGCTCCAAATGGTTGTTGTCCATCTTTGTCTTCTGTTGGTGTACCTTCAAGACTTGCTGGACCACTATCAGCACCACCAGTCGCACTATGGAAAAAATTAAATTAAATTAAATTAGTAAACATTTATAATTTAATAATAATTTTGTATATGTTTAATGATAATGCGATATGCGGACTAGGTTATCTAGTTGATGTGGAACTTTTTATTTAGTACCATCAGCTTGAAGTCTACAAAATCCACATACCCTGTAACATACCTGCTTGCGTCATCGTCTTTTACATTATCAGGCATATTGCCCTGTGTATCCCGCGTTGCTTGATTATCAATTATTTCAGCTGGTGGTAATTGTCCTTCACCTTCACCTGTTTCAGTACCACCACGTCCACTAAGACCTGGTATTCCACCACTTAACCAACCAGTCATTTGTGATTTAACACCAGCTAACATTTCCATTCTACCACCAGCAGTTTTTGTTGGACTGAAAAAATTAAAATATTTAAATTATAAATATATTATTACTGATTATTTTTCATATAAGTATATATATTATTATTTAAAAAAAAAAAAAAGAATTAAAAAAAATAAATAAATATTTATTTAATTTATTGATTTCAAGTGAAAATAATTTATATATCATGCAGGTGCAGTGAGACGTCACCAGGACATATCAACATAATTTGATATAAAAAAAAAATAAAATAAATAAATTCGTGCCAAATTCAGTATTGGATCAATACTTTTATTTATTTTTATATATATATATTTTTTTTTTTTCTTAAATAAAATTTAAAAGTACTGAAAAATTACTATGAATTTTAATAATAAAAATTATATAGCAGTGTAATTGCTTGAATAATAATAACACCATTTCTAAATATAAAATAAAAAGCACATTAAAATTTATTTTTCTCAGCCTGCCATAAAGAAATAAAGAAAAAAAAAAAATTGCATCAAACACTTGGCAGTGAAATGTTAATAATTCAAGTGATAAAATCTTTTTAGGTATGTTAGTTATTTCTGTGTTTGAAAAAGGTAAAAAAGAAAAAAAAAAATCAACAAAAAACAGTCATGGATTAATGTTGTGTAGATGTAAATAACAATATTAAATTGTTTATAAAATTATTGCGTGCTGTTGATCTAAAAATATCACTGTAGCATTAACTAGCAATGAAGGTGAAAAAATAAAAACCCATAAAATCAAGTTTATTTAAATTTACCTATATTACCTGGTTTATTTAAAGTTAATTTAAAATTCTCTCTGTTTGTCAGATATTTATTATTTTATTTGTTGTTTTCATTTATTTTATTTTTTATTATTTTCTTTGTACAATAATGGAATAGTATATGTGTAATTCTGTATAAATCAAGTACAGAGATTCTCAAGATTTTTTTTTTTTTTATTCATTTATTAATATATTACTATTATTGGTAATATAAATTCTATAAGTTTTCATGCATACTGCATATAAAGTGAGTAAGAAATACTATTATTCACCCGAGTAAAAAAAAAAAAAAAACTTTTTTTTTCTCTATTAATTCACCAACGATTTATATCAATATATTTTGAGTGTCTGATTGATTGGATTTTATTCTTTTTTTTTTTATGAAGGATATTGCTGCAGTTAAATTTAAAATATATATATTTATAGATTTAAGGACAAATTATTTTCATAGAGGTGAAGAAAATTTTGTCAACACTTTGGGGTGTATTTTATCAACACTATAATTTGTGGTTTTCTCTCCCTTTGGTAATTTAATCAGGCGACGATACGCGTCACCAAAATCCTATTAGTATCTTCACCTTTCGTTGGTAAATGTTACTACTTGCTATAAAATAATTGTATTTTCTCCCTCACATTTCATGTAAATATATTAATTTTTTATTTTATGTTATTAAAAATAAATGTAATTTAACTGTATTCATGTAATTTTTAAAAATCATTAATAAAACTTCAATATAAGTTATTATAAAGTTTTTATGTTTAACCTTGGTTATTAAATTCATAACTTGTTACTGAGTGGTGGTATAAACATCAAGTTATTATCAGCAAAACTTCAAGTATCATGTAAATTTTAAACCTAGCTCATCAACTAAAATATTACCTCATCATTTCATCAAATTTTAACAACAATTTGTCACCCAATAAAGTTATAAAAATTCATCAATTTCTACATTTAGTGATTGAATTGAGAACAATATATATTTGTTTAAATAATTTCTTAGTAAAAAAATTTTTGGATTAATTTATTATCTATTATTATTGATGAGTGTAAAATTGACAGGATGTATGTATTACTATTAACAATTTTAACATTCATGTGGGACAATAGAAAATTAACAATTTATAGATAATATTAAAAAGAATTATCGAGATCAGTCAGACAAGAGACAATGCTGGTGCCATTGGTGGAAAAAAATAAAAAAAAAAAATCACCGGGGCAACGTTTTACTCATATTCTAGTTGTACATTAAATCGATATAATGAAATACTAGAATAAATAAATTACGAGACTCTATCTATTTAATTCATTGTTAAAATAAATTTTTTAAAATTTTTCTATTTTTTTTCTCTTACTTATGCTTATTTTACTTAAAACTTTTCATAAGAAGTTGACATAATTTTTATTTTATATTAAATCAAATGTCAATCGATAATGCTTTTCATACTGTCGTATAAAATTGTTCAATATCTGACAGTGGGTAAAAATAAAAAAAATAAATAAAAGTTTTATATACAATGAAGTGATGATGAGTTGTATTAAAACTTTCATATTTGTACAAGAATATTAGAAACAACAAAAAGTGAGTAAAAAAAAATTTTTTTTTTGATAAAAGTGATGATGAATTGATTCAACGCATATTATGTTATCGACTGGAGCTTTTAATATATATGTATTACACAATCCAAGGATACCAGAGGGGAAAATAAAAATTAAAAAAGAAAAAAAAAAAAAAAGTTTCTTGAGGATTCATGCCTCGTTCGACCTTATTTTTTTCTGCAAAGCCAAACAAGCTTTGTCACTTATTTTTATTTTCAAGTTGAATACAAAAAAAAAAAAATTAAAAAATGTTTATTAATTAAAAAATTATATTATTGATTAATCAATTTTTTTTTTTTTAATAATTAATGTTATTTGGAAAATTATAAATATGGATTAATGATTTTAATACAGACAGAAAAGTAGTGCACTTTTGTGCGATAAACTGTCGTAGTTTATTGATTGGAGACAAAATGAGGAAAAATATTTTAACTAGGTGTAAAAGAAAATGATAAAAAAATATATACCTGTATATTTATAAAATACACACATTATCTTTATAAAAAATTTGTAATATTTTAACACCCAAAGTATCATAAACGAATACAAAAACACAGAGAGAATTTATGAGTATTAAAAAAAAAAGTTGTTGAATAAAAGTACATATCATAGAAACAAAATAAAAAAAAAAAAAAAGATAGATAGATACTAATAGAAAATATTGAAACAATTATTGTTTTTAACAAAATAATGAGTTTTTGTTTTTTTTTTTTTTAAATTATTGATGACATTATTGATAACAGTTTATCAGCACTGTCATTGTCATCAAGTTGTTGATGGATCTAGTTTTAATTGACAATACATCAGGTAAAATAAAATTCAAAAAAAAAAAAAACAGGTAGATATATAAATGTCAGAATGAAATGTCAAATTAAAAAGATTATTTAATACCTGCTGTCTTTTTTTTCAAAGTCTTGTTCACCCTCAACACCGGGTGAAGCCACTTTTTCTTCCGTCAATTCAGAACCATCCTCTGCTTTTTTGCCCATCCAAGTGGACATTTGATTTGTCAAACCAGAAAACATTTTGTTATTCTTTTTTTTTTTTAAATTATCACGATTTATTAATGTTTTTTATTGTTGACGTAACTAATTCAATTGTTTATTATTATTATTGTTATTTATTTATTTTTGTGAGCACTGTTGACGTTGATAATTTTATTTGCTACTATAATTATTGAAAGTTATTAATTGTATCACTGATTTTATTTATTTTTTTTTTTTGCCATTAATATTATATCACGTAACCTAGAAGAGGTTCTATCTTCGCGACTCCAGGCTCACAAACTGCGTTTACACTGGTTTACACATTTTCTTGTTTGTTAAATATTAATGCGCATAGTGATGTGCGCATTTCTATTATCACCGCCATTTTTTATATTTTTATCATCGATTGTCGCGCTGTTATTAATTAAACGGTAAATTGATGAACTTGATATTATGATTATTATTATAAAAATAATTTTAATTGAAATGTTTAATGTCTTATCATTAATTAATGTTGTTTGTTAAATTAATAGTCTTACAGATAATATATTATTAATCCAAATAATATTGATAGATATTTTTGCAATTTCGAGCAAATTATTATTATTATTATTAAAAGTACTTAAAATGGCGGAAAGCGCGCGAAAATATAATTGTTTTTGAATATTATTTTGGGATTAAAAAAAGCATAAAAATAAAAAAAAAATTAAATGTTTATGAATACGTTTATTAATTGACGTGTATGTTGATCTATTTTAATGTATATAAAAATAAATTAATAGTTGGTAAATAAATATTCCATGTAAATTATTCCATAATTTAAAAATCATAAATCTTTTTTTTTATTTTTTCTCTAATAAACAAAATTATACATTTGAAAATAATTTTTATGTATTCTACAAATAATATTTAAGTTATTAATTATTGTACTGCACAATATTACATCATAATCCTCTTTTTCATTTACAATGCTAATTTTTCTATCATAATAATGTTTGATCTTTCAAAAGCTTTATTTGTTCGAGGCAATAGCCAAATAAAAAAGGCAACATTAAAATTAATTAAACACAAAAACTTGATGTATTTAAACTATTGATTATTTAATATTATTTGATTCAAAAAACAGCCATTTTTTTATGTGTTTAACTTAATTTATATACCATTAATTGATTGATAAATATTTATTTAATAGTGGCACACGTTGTCTTAATTATCTGGATATTTAATTTACATAAATATTCAGTAATTATATGTTTATTAAGATTTTATAATTGAGCATTATTAGAAAATAAATAGAAATAGTGTAGTGAGACTCAACAGTATTAATGATATGTTAAATATCATATCGTTAAATAATTATTTGTTAAATAGAAAAGTTATTTTTTAATCATTGAATAGCATAATAATTTTTTTATCTATTATCTAGGAATGTTTTTATTTTCTTGTTTATCAATGATTTGTAACAACTGATTTTGCTGCTGCGATTGCTTCTTGATCTCTTTGGTATCTGTAATATTTAAAAAAATAATTAAATATTTTATCAATATAAAAACTTAATCTTTCCATAATTCTGATAAACTTGAGTTCAAAGTTTATTAAATAAAAAAACAAAAAGATTAATATGTTATATAGTTATTATACATTAACTTTGAATTACAAGATTTATTTTGTATGATTTTATTAAACTTACTTGATTGCACGTGCAACTTGATATAAAGCAGTGCATGCAACAAAAAAATTAACACTGCATAAACTATAATTTTTAGGTGTAATTGCAAGAGAATATCTTGTCCAAATTAATCCAGTTAGTCCCAATGCACCTGATTGACTGATTGATATTTTTTCAGCTGGTCTTGAAAGATCACCTAAACCAGCAATAACAAGTCCCTGTAATTATAAAAATTGATTAATTTACTTTGATTAAAAAATAAATAACTTAATATTATAAGATAATTATTGTTTAATAATCAATAAACAACATACCCATTTAAACATTGGTGCCCAGAAAAATATTGTTTGTGGACCTGAAAAATTATAAATTAATATTTTAATATTATCATTTTTTTTTTTATATTAAATCAATAATAATTAATGTATGTCAAAGGTCGTACATTTACCCGCATTGTTATGTATACAATTTTCACAACAATATGTTTAACTGTACTCAATTTGATGAATTAATCAGTCATCAAATGTTAATCAAGTTAATCAAGTATGAATATAAATAGTTGGTTATTTTATTATTATTTTTTCCAAATTTACTTGTCATTTTATATTGTTTATTCAAATAAAATAAATAATAATAAAAGTCAAGTATGTAAGTGAATTGTTGAGCCAGCCTTGACCCAATTGGCTCAAGAATTGACAACACAAACATTCAAACAGCCGTTTAACATGTACACATACACATACCAAAAAATTTGTGAAAAAAAAGGAAAAAACAGGAAATAGACGGTCAAACATGCGCATTGCAATGCGGTAATTATTTACTAGAGAAAAAAAAAATAAAAAATACAACAAAATTACCTGCCGGATGATTCCACAAAGGTTGAAGTTTTTCAGGAACAAGCCGACCAATGGCCTTCATTGAACTTTTATAAACCAACGACGTCATTATAAATGTATAATATTACAATATAAATTACTTATCGTTACTGATTTTTAAGACAGTATCACGTGTTATGGATAAAAAAAAATTAAAAAAAAAAAAAAGTGAAGCGTGGCTTATGTACAAGTTTAACCACGCGTTCAACCACACCAAAACTAAAAATGACAAGCAGGTTTTCATTCCTTCTATCTTCTTTGGTTCAAACCGCGCGATATGCGCATTTTACTTGTGCGCATATTGTTATTCCCTACTCTCTCTTTTTTTAATAATTTATAAATTTTTGTTTTTAAACAAATTAGATTTTTATTATTATTATTGTTAAATTTATCTATTTGTTGGTACGATTTGTAATACAAAAATACTCCAATTTTTACACAATTTCATAGACAAATATGTATTATTTTTGATGAATTAAAAAGATTAAGATATTAAAATTAGGATATTGTTTTTATAATTAATTAATTAAACAACAAAAATGTTGATGATCTGTTGACATTGACTTTGAGATTAAAGACAAATTCCAATTCACGTGCCAGTCTTATAAAAAAAAATTGCATAATATACTTTATTTACCTTGTAATTTAATTATTTTTAGTTACTTTTCTCTGGCATGTGTTCACAATTAAAATCTTTTCATTGTTAACTTCCGTATCTAAAATTATTATTTATTATTAATAATAAAATTTAAATAATAATTTAAAACTCATAATATTATTTAATGAATTATTATAAATAAAATTTTTATTTAATTATTATTTTGTACAATATTAACATTTTTATTATAAATTTATATAAAAATGAATAATGATCAATAATATTTGGTACAATATAATTTATCACGATAAACATAATTATCATGTTTAAAGTTTTACTTGATATTGTATCACAAATAAGAAAATATTTATTTATTATTTTTCGTCAGTTTTTTATTTTTTAAATTGTATTTTTAAAATGTTTGTTTATTTAAAGAAAAAAAAGGAATTTTTTTTTGTTCTTTTTCAATAATACTGTACTGTATAAATTAAAGCCATTAAACAAAAAAAAATAATAATAATAAATCATAATTTAAAAGAAAAAGAATAAAAAAAATAAAAAAAGTCAATTAATGATTGTAAATTATAAACTGACGAAAATATATACAATAAAAATTTTCTTATATTATTGTTTAACACTAAAACAATATTAAAATATAAAATTAATAAAAAATAATAAAAAAAAAAATTAAGTATAAGTATATATAATCAAGACTCAAAATAACATATGAGCATTTGAAATAATTTTAAAGTCTTTCATGTTTCAACATGAATAAAAAATAAATGCTGCCATTTGATTTTTTTTTTTTATCACTTGGCATTATTATATAATTGCACCATTAATTTATTTGCAGTCATATTATCTTTTTTTTTTAATTTATTAATTTAAAATAGAAAAAAAAAAATGGTAGAAAATACTTGATAAAAAAAAAAAAAAGTGTAAATGCAATAACGTTTGTATAAAACGCAAAAATTAGTTAAAAATTTTTTGTTTTTTTTTTTTTTTTCGATATTGATAAAATTTATTTTGGGTCAATCATAAAATCAATTGTATTTAATTTTATTAAGGCACGATTTTGTACGAAAATTATTGATTTAATAAATACAATAACTTATGGCAAATATTAATAAAAAAAAAAAATTAAAATTATATTTTATATAAATAAAATAATTGATATTCGAGCATTGATTGACCCAGTGGAATGAAGCACCCATAATCTCAATGATTAATGGCAGTTAATTTATACAATTAAATTTGTTTAAAAAAAGTTTAGTATCTATACTTAATTATACTCAAGTAATAATAATAATAATAATAACAATAATAACAAAATAATTGTTAACATAGATAGTAAAATTTTTAATTAATTATTGCTCAGAAAGCATTGAAACAAATATATTTTATATTTTTTGTTTTGATTTTCTTTTTTTTTTTTTTCTTTTACGTTTTTTTTTATTTTTAATTTTTTCAATATTATTATTGAAATATATATGGGTATTATTGTTATTAACATTATGTCAGATAAATAATCCAAATGTATTTATTGAACCATAAGCATCAACAAGTAAAAATTTTTTAAAATCATTTGAAACACATACTTTTGCTAATGAACTTGGTGGTAATTGTGTTAATCCAAGTAATGATCTTTTATCGTCTCTTGGTTTTTTTAATTTCCAAAATTCACTTGAATTATCAACAATATTGTTGTTGTTATTATTATCATTATTATTATTATTATTATTATCATTATCATCATTATCATTATTTTGATGATTATTAGCAAGTTTTTCAAGTTTAAAATTTAATTTACTTAAATCTGTTGTTTGACTTTTTGGTAATTTTATACTTGAACGTGGACTCATACCCATTGTTGGTGTTGTAACACTACGTGATAAAGGACCAAGTCTACTTCTTCTATTTATTTGTTTAATATCTTTCATAAAATTAATATTCCACCATGCCATTTCATCACAAGTTAATGATAATAAAATTGGTTGTTCAATTGATAATGGAGCCCAACATAATTGTCTAATAGCATTACAATGTAATGGTAAATCTTTATAAATATTTTGTGTTAATATATCAAAAATATAAATTTCACCATCATCCATACCAATAGCAAGATATTTTGTATCAGATGAAAATGCACAACATGTTAATTTTTTATTAAAATTATGTGTTCTATAAAGTTTTAATTCTAAATCATTAATTCCAGTTATAATTTTATATATATTAAATGTACCATTTGCAATTAATATTGATAAATAATCTTGATTTTCATTAATTTCACTGTATGTTACAATTTCATCAATTGAACTTTGTGTTGTATATATATTATTCCATGATGTATAATCATCATTTGATACTTTCCATATTATAATTTTTTTATTATTTGCAACAGTTATAACATAATTATCTTTAGTTTTATTAATTGTATGAAGTGCAATAACATGTCCAGTATTTTTAATTTGACATTCAATTTTTAATAATTTAATACCTAAATCATTACCTTGTCTCCAAACAGCAATATTCATATTATGAATTTTTAAAAATTTTGCAAAACCAACATATTCATTTAATGATTTAATTTCATAATTTTTTTTTCCATCATAAATAAATATTTTATAAATTGTATCATGTACAACAATTGGTTTAACAATATATAATATATCATTACCATCATTTGATAATGATAAACTTATTATTTCACCTGTTATTGGTTCAGTTTGTTTTATTTGTTGTCCAATATGTATACTTATTTTTTTATCAGTAACTTGAGCAACAATATCAGATTCACCATATGGTTTCATAATAGCATCAAAAAGTGGTTTTCTTGGTGATTTTGGTACATATTCTTTATCTATTAAAAATAACCATTTATAAATAACTCTATCTGATGCACCAATTATTAAATGATAACTTTCATCAATACAATAATATGTATCTAATACATTAATACGTCCAGTAAATGTTATATATGGATCTGTCATACATGGAATTTTCCATACTTTAACAAAACCTTCTGTATCACCAGTTATAAAATAATTACCATCATGTGTTAATGTACCAGTTATATATTTTATATTTGGATTTATATTATTATTAATATCAGCAATAAAACGTATATCTGGATTAACTAATTCACCAGGATTACTCATAAATTCAGTAAACATAAAAATTATTGCTTCTGAATTTGTTATTAATAATAAACGTATTCTATCATCATCATCATCATTATTTGGTATTTCATTAAAATATAAAATTTTTTTATTATTAATACCAACATATATTGTATTATTATCATGATATATTCTATGTTTTGGATGATAAGATGTTTTATATATATAATTATTATTTTTTATATTTTTATGATAAATATAAATAACACCAGCATTACTATCAACCATACTTAAAAAATCTGATTTTCTAAAAAATGTTATACTATTATAACAACGTTTTTCATAATGAGTATATAAAATATCACCATCAATATTCCATACTGTTATAATACCTTTTAATGTACATGCTGATATTGTTGTATCATCTGAACTTAATGAAAAATCTTCAATTAAATGAATTAATTTATCATCTTGAATAATATATGTTTTAACATTTGATGGTTTTGGATTTCTATATATACCAAACCAAAATGGTTGTTTATCACGTGGACTTTGTAAATTATGATGTTTATTTTTATTAATATCATAATTAAATTTTTCAATATAACCTTCATCATTTAATGCTAAAAAAAAATTATTATCATTTGATACAATAACTTTTATTATTTTTGATTTTTGATGACTATTATATGTTATTTTTTCACGTGTATCAGTATTCCATGATATAACTTCACCATCTTTATTACCAATTAATAATTGTGTTGGTTCATCAGTAAAATTTAATGTACATAAATCACATGGTGGTATAAAACTTTGTGGTTCTTCAACTGGTTTATGTGTTAAATATAAATATGATGATTTTTTTTGTGCAATATTACGTGATATATTATAAATATAACCTTGTGATATATCATTAATACCAATTTGTACTAAATCTAAACAATTTCTTTTACTATGTTCAGCAATTATTCTTGATTGTGATCTTAAAAATAATTCCCATTCTTCAATTTTTTTTTTATTATCTGGTTTATTAAATATAATATAATTTTTATATTTATTAATATCAATTAATAAATCATTTAATCCACAATAATTAATTTTTGATTGTATAAAATTTAAATTAAGATATAAATTTTCAAATTCATCATACATTTGTGCTTGTTCTAAATGATAACCAATATATGAATAACCATAATTGTCATTTGGTAAATTAGAAAAATCATTATTACAATTTTTTCTATATTTTTCAATAAATAATTTATGATTATTTATTAATTCATTTTTATCCATACCATTTTGTAAATGACTTAGTAATAAATCATGTACACCATAAATATAACCATTTAATTCAGTATTAAATTGTTTTGCTGCTAATGATTTTTTACATATTTCATTCATATGATCATCAACAGCCCATATTGTATCTTCATCCCATAATATTGCTAATGTTTTACTTGTTATATTAACATCTTCACTAAATATTGCTAATTGTTTATACATTTTTTTTGTTGGTTCTGTTAATTGATCAATACACATATCAAATATTGCATTTTGTTTATCAAGAAATTTTGATATAACTTTATTTGATTTATCTTTTTGACGTAATGCATCTGAATAATATTTCCAACGTTCATTATTAACTTGCATATCATCTTTATATTGTTGAAATTGTGCAGCAAACATTGCTATTAATAATGGCATACCATTACATTCATAATGAATTGAACGTGCTTCTTCTGGTAATTGTTCAATTGATTCAATTCCTAATGAATCAGCAAATAATTGTAAACTTTCATTTTCATTAAAACCATCAAGCATTTCAACAACTTCACTAACTCTATTTGTACCTAATAAATCTACATTTGTTGTTATTACTAATGTTTTACAACCAAAATCAAATGAATCAATTATATTTCTATTCCAAACATCATTTAATACAACAAGTGCATTTTTATTATGACTAAAATGATATTTTAATTGTTGAATAAGTATATCTTTTGATAGACTTGTTTCTGATACTAATGATAACATTGATGCATTATTAACACGATGATATAAATTATTGAGTTGAATCAATATTTCAGTGTCAATTAAATTATCTGATGAAGCATATGCAAATTTTATCCAATATACTTGATTCTAAAAAATAATGAATCAATATAAATAGATATTTTTTTTTAAAATTAATTAATTTTTACTTACATCAAATAAATCTGCTACAAGAGTTTCATTTTTTAATGTACTTGCAGTTAAACTGTGTTTACCAAATCCTTTCATTCCATGTAAAACAACATAACCACCTGGTTCAAGTTTTGTCAAAGCTGTTTTTAATTGTTCCATCTGTTGAATATTGAATATATTAAGTCAAGATGATATAGGATATATAAAAAAAAAAGAATTATTATGAATTTATCTCTAATTTTAATTAATAAGAAAAAAAAAAAAAGAAAAAAAAAACTTACATCCGGAAAAAAAACAAATCCAAATAGATAGCAAAAATATTAAAAAAATATAAAATAAATAAAAATAATTGTTTTAATTCAGTTAACATACAAACAAACACTAATTTTATACGTTCAATTTTATTTAATGATCAAAATGCAACAATAAAATGAATAAATCATTTATAAACAAAATAAAGATATTTTTTACAATTATTATATAAACATTGTGTATGATAATAAAGGAAAAAAAAAACAAGTATACATATCAACTTACTTTTTTATCTCGTGGTACAGTTAAGGGTGATATTGGTGGTATACTTATAGATTTTTTAAAAGGTATATTTGTTGGTTCTGTATTTAATTTATCCATTTTTTCAGATATCCATGGCCAATTTTCTTTAATTGCATTTTGAAATATTTGAAAAGCTTGTGATCCATACCTAGATACAAACAAATTTTTTTATTACAAAAAAAAAATTAAATTAATATAAACGATAATAATAAAATATATAAAATAACAAAAAACAAATAAAAAAGAAAAGAAAAAAATAAATCTCAAGGACAATGATGATTCAACGCATAAAAATCAGCGACTGATCACGAAGGTCATTGATCTGCACGAAATGGACAAGTTCAATTATTAGAAAAATAATAAAAAAACATAGTTATAAGTATAAGTATATAAATATCCTATTAATATGACAATGAATCACATACTCTGGTATTATGTCCAGCAATATTTCTACTTTATTTTGATCTGTTTTTCCAGCCATTATTTCATCAACATGTTCATCTGTTAGTTTTAATTTTTTTTTTAGTTCAATCAAAACACCATCGCTTACATCAATATCATCAACAATATCATTTCTTAATTGTTTTAAAATATTTTTATGTTGTTGATTCATGTTTACTTTGTTACTCCAAAAGTTGTTGTTATTTTTTGTTTAATTTTTTTAATTTAATAAAAAAATTTATATCACCACAATAAATCACACTGTAAAATAACATAAAAAATATTTTTTAAATATCATTATAATCATTAAATTGAAAAGGGATAAAAAAAAAAACGACAAGGGAATATTGTAAGTGTCAAAATTTCCTTGATGAAATTCAATTTATTTCAGTGATGTTTTGTATTTAATTTAAATAATAATTTTTAATAAACTAAAATAATTTGTTTTTATTATTTTTTTTTTTTTTACTTACGTTAGTATTTAAATTAATAAAATAATTGCAACAATGTCAATCACTTCAAGTTGCTAGCAATTGCTAGTGTCACTTTATTGTGTACTACTCGTTATATCTACGATTTACCCCATAAACTTTTTTTTTTTTCTTAGTTTACATCGGTAGTACGAATATGAGTACTTGCACTGTGCATACGTGAGTACATACTGTGCTGTTCACAATTTTACATACGTTGTTTAAAGATAGATATGAGTGAATATGAGCAGGTAAGTTCTTTCTCTTTTTATTTCTATTAATCCCACTCTCTACTTGTTAGATAGCAAAAAAAAAAAAAAAAAAAAATTGAAAAAAAAGTTGAGCATGCGCAAATGAATTTAAAGCCGCCATATTGTCGAGAGAGGAGAGAGTAGAGAGAGAAGTTACTCGGCTATGATCGGTTATATTCGGCTGAGCTCGGCTACTTGGTTAACTCGAGCAACTGTGCTCAACTGTGCGGGAAGACGAGTCAGCCGAGTCAGTTGTTACTGTGAATTTAATGAAGAAGCACGTATTTTTGTGGGTTGCTGCTGGTTGTTCTAGAACATTTGGGTCCTTTGGGGTATCATTTTTCATCATCAAACCTGAGCCGATTTTATGGTACAGTTTCATTTCATAACTCATTATTATTATTTGAATCATTATTAAAAAATAAATTTTCAACTTTTCATCAATTATTTATTATTATTTTATTAATTTTTATAATTTTATTTTGTGGCGTCATATTTTGCCTCACAAAATGGCCGCCTTTTTCATGAGTTGAAAATTTATTTTTCATTTTTTTTATTTTACCATTTATCATATTATTTTCCGGTCATATATTGTGTTTTTTTTTTCGATATCATTTTATTGTTTTTTTTTTCTTTATTTTTTTATTGTTTTATGTGAAAAGCCGATTGTTGGGGTTTTTTTTTTTTTTTTTTTTTTTTTTCCGGCGTCATAGCGTCATACCTCATACTACATACCATCAAATTTATGCTTCGCTTTTTTCATTTGATATTAATTTTTTATTCAATATTTTTTTATTTATTTATTGAATATAAAATTATTTATCATTATGCGCCGATGAATTGCGATATTTTGATGAATATTTTTCTCAAAATTGATGCTACCTCCCCACCATTCGCTTTTTTTTTTTTTTTATGATGCCCCGGCCACTTTTAGCTAATTCCCAGAAATTGATGAAATAAAAAAAGGGGGACAAAAAAACAAGTTTTTGTTGCGCACTTTTGTCAATAGATGGCTTACCACCACGGCCATCTTTGATAATTAAGCGCGCCATTCTGTCAACTTATTCAAATTCTGTTTTGTTTGTCTTTTGAACACAATGAAAAAAAATTGAATTCTAAATTAAAAAAAAAATATATTGTTTATTATTTTTAATAAAATAATTAATCTGTTGACAATATTTTAATTCGGAATTTTTTTTTTTCTTTTTTTTTTCTATAAAAAATAAATAAATAATTTATTTTTTTTTAATTTAATTTTTTTTTTTCTTTTAAATTTTTTGCAAGTAGTGATATCTGTCATCACATTCACTTAATAGTTTCTTTTTTTTTCTTTTTTTTATTCTGTATTTTTATTGTCAAAAAATGACCTTGATTTATCACTGGCATATATCATATACCTTTAGTATGACATATAGGTATATTTATTTATGAGAATTTTTTTATTGGCAAGTGATTTTTATGGAAGGTTATTGAATGACAAGGTGAAATATTGATATATATTTCCATTAACTATTATTATTATTTTTTCTTTGAATTTAATAATTTATATTTTATACAATATTAAATTAAAGACACGAATTTTTTAATTTTTATGTGTGGGAAAAGACCTCGTGAGTTGCCCACACGAAATAAAGTTTAAAAAAATAAAATTGATTATTAATGAATAATTCATTGTTTAACAAAAAAAATAAATAAATCTTAATATTTAAAATTTTTTTTTTATTGAATTATTTTTGATGATTTTTATAATTTAATAATCTAATTAAATTTTAATAAAATAAAAATACAAAAAGAAATATATTCATGTATTTTTAAACAATTACTTTGTAATTAAAAATAAAATGAAATAATATTTATTTTTTTAATTAAAATTTTAACACAAATATTCTTTTTGTTATTTTATGGGATGCAGAACGAACAAAATACAGCTACTTGGTGATGCTTGGTGATAACTAGTGAATGTACCAAGTTGGATTGTTGCTAGAAAGATGGCACTACCATGTCGTCTGTCAGCATGTTGGTGATTTGGTTGATGTATCACATGAAACTGGATAAATGCAAAACACAATGCAGTACCAAAAACATCAATAATCCAAAAAATATTATTTGGAACATTATGTAAAAAGGTAAATTTTTTAATTTAAATTAATTAAATTTTAAATTAAAATATTAACTCGAAAAAAAAAATCTCAGAATTAAAAATTGCATTTTATAATCTTAAAAAACAAAAAATTTTAATTATTGGCTACACAATAATACATAATCTGTTGTATTGTTTTGAAATAAGCGCCTTATAGATATTGTTTTTAAAAAAATATCCTGATATAATGAAAAAAAAAATTTGAATATTCATAAAAGAAGATATATATTTACCAGATTGACCATTACTTTCACCGTCCAATAGATTAGTAATAAATTGCAGATGCATATATACAATCGTCTCGAGTGTCGTAATGTATATGAGAATACAGACATATATATTGCTCAGTATTCACGATGCAAATTCGATTATGTTAGATGAATATATAGGGACTTGAGTAAGTGGTCTTGGTTCTCGTAATGTTGAACATTGATAGAGTAGTAGAGATATAGATATAAAGGGAGGGAAAGATTTAGACTTTAATAATAATCAAACATAAAGCTCACAAATATCACAAGAAAATTTTATATAAATAAATTTAAAAATAAAAACAACAGAATCTATTATCACTGGACTTTATCAACAAATTAAAAACAAAATAGATAAAAATAATATATCTACAAATTAAATTTACTTCAGTAATATTTATAAATTGAATAAATAAAATGAAAATTAAAAAAATTTCAATTTGAAATATCGAAATGCATTATTTTATCATTTTATTTTTTATATTTTTATTTATTGTTTTTACTCAATTCTTTCAATATCTTTTGTACGTTAAAATAACTATCGATATAAAGTACATATTTCAAAAAAGTTCTCCATAAATAAATAAAATTAAAAAAAAATTTTTGAAAATATAAGCATAAAACAATTGTATATCAATTTTTCCATCAAATAAAAAACATATGAAATATAAGAAATAATAAATCATAGTATTTTTTTTTATTTTTGGCAAGATCCAACAGTAAAAAAACCGAAATAAACGAATAACAAAAAAATAAATTTGGCAAAATATAAGATTAAAAAAAAATACAATATACATTTACAGCTAAATTGGATTGTGGATGCATCGAACCGAGCCAACTTCGAAGTCATGGATATATAACTCGTTAGGCAAATTGAGTACACAATAATGGCCTCAAAAAATAAAAAAAAAATTCATAAAAAAGAGATAAATGAAAAAAAAACATATTATAGACAAATGTATGGAAAAAAAAATAAAATTTTTCAATAAGTAAAAGCAGCAAGTGATTGAGCAAACAACAGTCGTCGAATTTGCACATAATCGACACTGGTCATATAGGGGTTGTATCACCCTTTTGTTCGTACTGAAATAAAGCTCGTTCAATTTGTTCGTTCAATATCAACATGCACCCTTATTATTATTATATTTTTGTCAATATATATATTGACAATTTATTTCTATTCATTTGCAAAGTAATCAATTAAATTTTATATTAATTTTATCTAAATTTTTCAAGTAAATTTGAGCTAACAAAATGTGGCTAGCTTGAAGAACAGATATTGTCTGATATGATAAAGCTGAGGTAGCTAAAGGGCATCAGTTGTCCATCAAAATAAAATATCATTTTTCATCCCTTTGAAAATTTATACCAACCCTTAATTTGTGATATTATATTCCCTCTTGGTATAACCTGTATATTTTTTTATTTTTTTTTCATTTTTTATATGAATATTTTTTTTGAGTATGAAGAAGGTAAAAATATACATAACAATGACATTTTATATTTTTTTGTATGTTTATGCGAATTTTTTAGTTTTATTATTATTATT
>WSYQ01000793.1:0-26150 GCA_011426435.1 Lysiphlebus fabarum
AAAAAAAAAAAATAAAAAAAATAAATTAAAAAATTTAAAAAAAAAAAAATAATAAAAAACAACCCAACTATAAATAAGATGTATAACTAAATAAAAAAAATTTAAAAAAAAATTGAAAAAATTAAAAAAAAATACAAAAAAAAAAATAAATAAAATAATGTAAATGTCACGATAATAAAATATCTATATGTGTAAAACATAAATAACGTGTTATTTGTTTAAAAAAAAAAAAATAAATTTATAATAAATGTTTAGTTTTGTAATTGAGATCGACAATATTCATCGTCAAATGGAACACAAACCATTGAAGATAAAAATAAAATAGGAGACAATGCTTTCAGGGAAAGAGAAAAAGCGTTCAATACGTTTTATATCTTTTTTTTTATTTTTATTTTTTCTATCATTGTTTACCACGGGCTTCCAATAACGTTCGTGTTTTCACGATAGTAGAAATAGTTGAAAAAAAAATGATAAAGGTATTTAAAATAAAATAATAAAAAAAAAAAAAAGGCTGCACCTAGCTAAAATTACATTGAATAATTCTGTGCTTGAAGGTAATTGAACGCAATTATTTTCATCGAATGTGAATTGTCCCTGCAGTAGATCGGGATTATCACAAGTGATGTGAATATAATGCGTTTAATTTTATCAATGGTATGAGAGATTGAGAGTGGTAGAGGTTTTGCACGGATACTATTTGATATATATATATGTTGGGTCAACGTTAACGATAGATAAGCTTTGAATATCAGCCAACAACGCAACTGTTTGTTGTCAATTGTAGACCATCATTGCATGTCTTGTTGCTGCTGCATCAATAAAGATATGCCATATCCTCTCATGATAACAAAAACAATTATTATTATTTTATATAAAATTATTTTTCATAAAATAACAGTAAATTACAAGCATAACTATTCGCTTCATCAATATAATATTTGTTGGTAACCACGTATCCTAATTAGTCACACGTTCATTCACATACTTTGTCAGATACACGTATTCAGTAATTGACGCTACAATGGATGTGACAAGCAATTATCTTTTATTATTTTACATATTTCTAACCATTCTGTTGTTTTTTTTTATTTTTTTATTTACTCAAAAATACATATATACCATACAGTTGACATAAAAAATAAAAAATATTTTCTACTTGTTATTTTATATATATAATTTTTAATATTTTAAAAATATTTTCGTATGTATATGTAAATATTTTATTGTAAAAAAAAAAAACATGAATTTTTGAGTTTATTATTGTTGAAAATTTTTTTCTTAAAAAATGTGCATCTGATGTTGCATTTGAGGAAAGAGGGAAGAAAGTATCTAAAAATGATCTAAAAAAATTCATTTTTTTTTGTTTGAATATGAAGATGGGGTGCGACACTGGTAAAGAAAAGGGTTGATTTTATTTTATTTTTTATTTTTGTGAGTCTTGTGTGTGCATGGAATGGAAGTTTTTGAGAAATGAGCTCTCGAGACCGAATACGTTTAGAATGCAAATGCGTATGCCACATCTTTTACGCCTCCTAAACACATATATACATGATGTGTATACAAAAAAAAAATATAACGCATAATATAATATAATATTATGTCCGGAATAATACATTTTTTAATATTCTTTTTTTCATTATTATTTTTTTTTTTTTTAAAAACAGTAATAAAATAAAAAAAAAACAAAAGTAAATGGGCTATTCAAAACGTAAAAATATTCGCAAAAGTACCATTTAAGTTTAGACATTTGGTCTTGAAGTTATAAAATTATACTTTTTTAAAAAAAAAATAATATATATATATTCTATAGAGTTTATAAATCATGAACTTTAATAATATAATTTTTTTTTTTTTTTTAAATGTTTATGATTGTGTCATTGAAAAAAATTAGCATAAAATTTACAGTAATTTTATGTATATTATGGATAATTAACAAGTGCACAAAGAGATGAATTTATATATAAAAATGAATGATTTAAAATTAAAATAATTTTTGATAATTTTACACAAATATATTTAAAAAACTTTAATTGCAATAATTAATGAAAAAATACAAAATAATAATTTAATAATAAATAAAATGTATTTTAAAAAATTATAATTAAATTATTTTTTTTTTTAGAAAAATTATTATATTATTTATTTGATGTAAAATTTATTGATTTATTATTTTAATTTATTTAAAATACATTTATCTTTATTTTTTTTTATAAAAATATAAATCATTTTTATTAAAATTCATTCAAATAAATGATTTATTTTTCTCATATTCAAATGAAAATATTTATAAAGAAAAAAATTATTATTAAATCAATCAAAATATTCATTTAAAATTTAAATATTATATATATATTTTTTTTAAATTTAATTTTAAAAGTAATTAAAATAATTTAAAGTTGCATATTGAAGATAAGATATAATAGAAGATCAAATGATAGACCATTAGAGTTTTAATGCTTTGAAAATTTTCCAACAATCATACATTGAATAGAAAGCCATGAAAGTTGAGCAACTTTATGTATATAATAATGTCTTTGTGGGTTTATATAACACATATAAGTAAATTTCGATATGTTGTCGATGTGACACCTTCAGGCGATGAATACATATATGATTTCGATGATTACGATTTGCCGATTGCCTATTCGAAATGTTTGAATGGACGTCTATATTATTCGTAAAATTGGAAACCAAACTGTAAAATTTCAACGATTCTCTTTCCAATAATGTTTGTAGTTGTAGTAGTTGTAGTAATAGTAATAGTTTTGTAAAAAGAGAATATATCACCTAACGATCGACTCAATGTGCCACCCTATTCTTCCTATGTATAACGAAGAAACTTTTCCCTTTCAAACTGTTATACCATTGAAATCACGCAACACGCTTTTCATGAAAACCTCTGTAAACTGAAGTGGATTCAATTTTGATTCTTTATCAGCATGTCTGCCACAGTGAAATAGCCTTTCTCTATGTATATTTATATAGAAAAACTTTTTTTTCGAAATCAATCAATTGTTTTTTATATTCAATACAAATTATTGTTTACATGACAAAAAAAAAAAAAAACAAAAAGAAAATGATGTAAGTATTTTGAACAGCAACAAAATGTTGTAGTTTATTTCAATTTCATCTTTTGATTTTTGTTTTCTAGTAAAATCAATTTTTAAATGCATCAAAAAAAAAGTAAATTAATTTTTATTTGTTAAGAAAAAATAGTAGCATAGTTTTGACATGAGATTCTTTTGTTTTTTTTTTAAAAATAAAATTCTTTTACTTCAAAAATTATACCCATAAAATTCGACCAAAAAACCTATATATAAAAATTCAAAGAAATATGTTTGACAATATGCGTTTGACGGTTGCATAAAAATGCAAAAAATGTCTAGTTAATAAGAAACGCTATAAATTCTTATCTATGTACTTTTTAATACAAAAAAAAAAGAAAAAGTTTTGTATAGAAATAATATATAATTTGTTTCTATGAATTTCAAAGAACATTTAACCATAAAAAGACAATTTTTTTGAAAAATAAAAATTACAAAAGAATAATTAATACAACATAAAAAAACAAACAATGTTATTGTTTAAAAAATAAATAAAAAAAATAATTAACATACCTTCTGAGAGTAGCAAGTCTCTGCTCCTGAACTTTGATGTAACCATGAAGTGTATCAATAAGAACAGATTCAGTCTCAAGTAGTTCTTCCATATCAGCCAATGCAGTGTAAAGTTCACCACTTACAAATTTATGTTGATTAATACATATTGATACAGTAAATAATACTGCAATTTTATATAACAACAACATCTTCAAGTTAATATTAATCTGAAAAAATAAATAATCAAAAATACATATATATTTATTAATATGAAAAATAAAAAATTTTATTAGATATAATAATTTAAAGCTGAATATTTTATATTGATTTAAAATGACACAAGTAATGTCTGTTCTTAAAAAAAATCATAAAATTTTAAGATCATGAATGCTTCAATCTGTATGTAATTTTTTTTTTTATATTCAAGTTTAGAGTAAAGTAAAATTTTATTTTACTGAGGAACATTTATGATGCTAGGTTTACCTCATACTAGTAATACTTGTCTTCAATTTGCGACACACAAATATATATATATACAAATAAAAATATATATAAAAAACTAACTTGCACAAGTTTGTATAATTCACATGCGAATTTTATCAAAAAGTTTTATACAATTTGATGCATTGTGTAGATGGTACCATGGTTATATGAAATCTTTAAAGATGATGATGGGCCAACCATACTTTTAGAGTGAAAACCTACATTTACGTATTTACATTTAAATAAAGTTTTATGAAGACATAATAGCGGTATATGTACATGCGAAACCTGAGAGACTTTAAACTTTTAAAGCCGTTAGTTTTTTTATTTTTTATTTTTATCTTTTTTACTGCAAGGAGGAGTTCACTGCAAATTATGGTGTAATCCGGTAATTGTGTTGGCCCACAAGTGTACACAGTCGACAGAAGAAAATTATTATAAATAAAAAAAATAAAATGTTTAAAAATAAAATAGAATCAACCTTTTTTTTTCATTTTTTATTGTTTTAACTCACTCACTCGAGTAGTAAATGACCAAAAACTTTTTGAAGGATTAAAAAATGTTTCAACATCATCTATATAATATGAAAAATAAATCACTCAACTAATTAAACTTTTTTATTTTTTAAAACACTATATACAATTTTATAGTGATATTTATTTTTAAAATTAATTTTTCAATTATATTATTTTTTTAATTTTTTATGACTTTTTGTTTGAGGTATTATAAGCAAGTGTTTTTATTAAATTCATTGAAGTTCATCATGATATATAAAATGAATATTAAAATTGATAAAAAAATGTATAAATATTAAATTCAAATATATATACAAACCAATAAATGTGTAAGTAAATTTGTTAACGAGTATATAACTTTTTTTTTTTTTAAATAAAAAAAGCATTTGACAATTCTTTACGAAAGCAGTGGAGCAATGCCAAAAAAATTTATCTTTGCTTTCGGAATGGTCCTTATTGAAGTATCTACAATGGTTTTATATACTTATATATATAAATTGAACATTCAAGAACATAAATATATCTAGGACCTATCGAGCGTTTCAGTAGAGATCTATAAAATTTAAACTTAAATTGTTTATATATATATAAAAAAAAAAATAGTATCAAATTAAACCAGAGTCCATGAATTTTTACAGTTTTATCATAATAAAAAAAAGTGTTAAATAAAAAATTTATTTATTTTATATGCACTCAAATGAATCCATTAATGATGTATATTTTATTTATATTTTTATTATTTTTTAAATATAAAAAATAATAATTAATTTTACTTGTAATTTGAGAATATCATTGATGATATAATAAATCATTGGATTATACTCGTTAAAATCACATATCTGACTGAACAAATAATGAACCAAAAAAAAATAAAAATATTAAAAAATATTTTCTGTATTATTTTTTTTTATTTCACAGATTCAATTTTATATATATATATATTTACAAACGAGCACTGTAAAAACTAATTGGCCTCTAGAGTTTATAGTATATATATAGGTATTTCCTACTTCTTTAATGAATATACCATTAGAAAAAAATAAAGAGAAAAAAAAAATATATATATATATATTTACAGCTTCTTAGGACGCGTATTTTTAAGCTTTAAAAATCAATAATAAAACACGGTTAAAAAATTAACTGGTGGAATTGTAAAAATATATGTCTGTTAAAACTGAAAAACAAAAGCTGTTCAGCTTTAGTATAAAAGTACTATACTAGTAAACCGATTGAAACAGCCGAGCTTTTTTCAGAATAATACGAAATATTTTTTGCTGTAATACTAAAACAATTTAAAATTGATAAATTCAATTAATTTGTTGATAGCTAGTCTAATCCAAATAATATCCAAAAAGTGCCTGGAATAATTATCTCCTAGCTGTGCAATTTTTTAAACTTAAAAAAAAATAATTCTCTCAGATTTCTCTGTTTCTTTTACTAACTTTTTATGGATAAATTTAAATAGAAGAAAATTATAAATACATTCAATAATATGGTGTCATTTTATATCTGTCTCGTATAATGTGAATGAAAATATAAAAAGTAAAAATTCTTTTAGCATCATGGTACATTGACTAATTAATTTAATTATAAAAAGATTAATTGATTCTTTTTTTTTTTTTGTATAACTGCAATGCAGCAAAAGGATCAAAGTTTGATAAAGGTAAAAGTCCGGAACTTGGTAAAAGTATATATAAAAAGAAAAAAAATTAATAAAAAAAATGCCTCTGGTGAAAAGTCTTGAAAGGGGCGCTAATTAAGCGCCACCTTAAAGAATAGGTATGCATCCTCTTTTCTTTTTTTTTTCTTTTTCCTTTGGGATACCCAATGAGATTATAAGTAAGAACCAGCTAAAGAGAACAAAACTCAGACACCACAGAGTGATATGACGTGAATATATATATAGATATTATATATAATAGAAGCAGCAGCATCAGCATAACCAGCTAAAAGAGAAAAGCTGATATACACGTTAAATTGTGAGGGTGGTATTAGCTTGTAGTTTGGGTATAACTAAAAGAGCTTCAAAATGAGCGAGAGAAAATGTACAACGAAGAATGGCTGTAGAAAATCTACAAGAAAAACCAAAAAAAAAAAAATTAAAAGAAAAAAAAAAAAAAAATGGTGGTCCAACAAAATAGCTCAAGTCCACCTACTTATACTCCGCATACATACCACATCTACTTGAGATATAAAGTTATGTACCTACTCAGTCTTTACTCTTTAGTGTACCAAGATAAAGAGTAGAGATGAGAGACTGAATCTGGGGTTAAATGTTTTACTCAACAACGTGTTTTTTTGACAAGTACCTTCTTTTTTATATACTGAAAAATTTTTAAACGTTTTTAATGATAAAATAAAGGTTATGTTTATTTTTTAAAACAACAACGCAACAAAATAAAATGAGGTCATTATGTGCTGTTTTTATCATGGCATATATGATGAATGATATAAAAAGAAATATATATATATGAATGAAAAACAAACAAATGGATATAAAGTTTTAATAAAAAAAAAAAATTGATTATATTGGTTGCTGTCACGTGAATATTGTCTGTGCTCAAATGCGGAATAATAACTGTATAACAGTCCCTTTTGGTAATCCTGTCTCCCCTAAAGTTGAAACCAGCTCAGACCATCAATGATGAAATAATATATATATCAAATGTGCATGCATATATATATAGAGACATTGTATATATATATATAATATAATAGCTGTATATAAAATACAGTAGTGCAATGGCTTCAGCTTTGTCCTTGATGGCTCACAACTCGAATCCATCCCCTAGAGAGAATCCGCAACGTGTGGGTGTCCGGTTCCGTTTCGAATGCAATGAACTGTTATCCATTCAAATTTAGCACTAACAACAACACAACATAGGCCAATCTCCCAAGAGAACAACAACATTGCAAAATACATTGTATATATAAATTATTATTGAAAAAACGATGACAAATTCCCATCGTGCAACTTACTTGTATTTTTTATTTGCGACTGTTTTTAATTTATAAATGATGAATGATTGGTGCATAAGCTTTTAGAAAAAAATATAGGAAAAATAATAAAATATTGTTATCAGAAGAATAACACAGTGTTATTTCATATAGGTTAATACTCTTTCAAATTAATACTCTTTAGAAATTAACATTTGAAGCGTAACATGAAAATATTGCCAATTGCATTCGCCGACAAAAAGCAGTATACATTTCTCTTCTTAAATAAAAAGTACATTTTATTCCTAATCTGATTAGTCTAAATTTTTGGGCATTTGTTAGTGAATTGAAAATTATGTTTCTTTCTCACAATAACACTTTTGAACATGCTACTATATGTGTTGGTACTACGTTTGATTTTTCTAATCAGTTCAATACAATTAATTTCGGGTATTCGATGCTGTTCCCCGTTTTTATCGATCATCGATATTTTTCGATATATTAATTATAACTTTTTTTAAAAATTATTGAAAAAAATGTTGAAAATACTAGGCGAACATGATTTGAATAGAGGTATTTAATGCCGCTTCCCGTTTTTTTCTAGAGTTGATATTTTTCGTAGTGGCCGCATTAACTTATTTAAAAATTTATCAAAAAAAATGCTGAAAATACTAGGCGAACATGACTTGGAGAGAGGTATTCAGTGCCGCTTCCCGTTTTTTTCTAGAATCAATATTTTTTAAAGTGGCCGTATTTACTTATTTCAAAATTTATCGAAAAAAATGTTGAAAATACTAGGCGAACATGACTTAAAGAGAGGTATTCAGTGCCGCTTCCCGTTTTTTTCTAGAATCAATATTTTTTAAAGTGGCCGTATTTACTTATTTCAAAATTTATCGAAAAAAATGTTGAAAATACTAGGCGAACATGACTTGGAGAGAGGTATTCAGTGCCGCTTCCCGTTTTTTTCTAGAATCAATATTTTTTAAAGTGGCCATATTTACTTATTTCAAAATTTATCGAAAAAAATGTTGAAAATACTAGGCGAACATGAATTGACGAGAGGTATTCAGTGCCGCTTCCCGTTTTTTTCTAAAGTTGATATTTTTCATAGTGGCCGCATAAACTTATTTAAAAATTTATCGAAAAAAATGTTGAATATACTAGGCAAACATGAATTGACGAGAGGTATTCAGTGCCGCTTCCCGTTTTTTTCTAAAGTTGATATTTTTCATAGTGGCCGCATCAACTTATTTAAAAATTTATCAAAAAAAATGCTAAAAATACTAGGCGAACATGACTTGAAGAGAGGTATTCAGTGCCGCTTCCCGTTTTTTTCTAGAATCAATATTTTTTAAAGTGGCCGTATTTACTTATTTCAAAATTTATCGAAAAAAATGTTGAAAATACTAGGCGAACATGACTTGAAGAGAGGTATTCAGTGCCGCTTCCCGTTTTTTTCTAGAATCAATATTTTTTAAAGTGGCCGTATTTACTTATTTCAAAATTTATCGAAAAAAATGTTGAAAATACTAGGCGAACATGACTTGGAGAGAGGTATTCAGTGCCGCTTCCCGTTTTTTTCTAGAATCAATATTTTTTAAAGTGGCCATATTTACTTATTTCAAAATTTATCGAAAAAAATGTTGAAAATACTAGGCGAACATGAATTGACGAGAGGTATTCAGTGCCGCTTCCCGTTTTTTTCTAAAGTTGATATTTTTCATAGTGGCCGCATAAACTTATTTAAAAATTTATCGAAAAAAATGTTGAATATACTAGGCAAACATGAATTGACGAGAGGTATTCAGTGCCGCTTCCCGTTTTTTTCTAAAGTTGATATTTTTCATAGTGGCCGCATAAACTTATTTAAAAATTTATCGAAAAAAATGTTGAATATACTAGGCAAACATGAATTGACGAGAGGTATTCAGTGCCGCTTCCCGTTTTTTTCTAAAGTTGATATTTTTCATAGTGGCCGCATCAACTTATTTAAAAATTTATCAAAAAAAATGCTAAAAATACTAGGCGAACATGACTTGAAGAGAGGTATTCAGTGCCGCTTCCCGTTTTTTTCTAGAATCAATATTTTTTAAAGTGGCCGTATTTACTTATTTCAAAATTTATCGAAAAAAATGTTGAAAATACTAGGCGAACATGACTTGGAGAGAGGTATTCAGTGCCGCTTCCCGTTTTTTTCTAGAATCAATATTTTTTAAAGTGGCCGTATTTACTTATTTCAAAATTTATCGAAAAAAATGTTGAAAATACTAGGCGAACATGACTTGAAGAGAGGTATTTAATGCCGCTTCCCGTTTTTTTCTAGAGTTGATATTTTTCGTAGTGGCCGCATCAACTTATTTAAAAATTTATCAAAAAAAATGCTAAAAATACTAGGCGAACATGACTTGAAGAGAGGTATTCAGTGCCGCTTCCCGTTTTTTTCTAGAATCAATATTTTTTAAAGTGGCCGTATTTACTTATTTCAAAATTTATCGAAAAAAATGTTGAAAATACTAGGCGAACATGAATTGACGAGAGGTATTCAGTGCCGCTTCCCGTTTTTTTCTAGAATCAATATTTTTTAAAGTGGCCGTATTTACTTATTTCAAAATTTATCGAAAAAAATGTTGAAAATACTAGGCGAACATGACTTGAAGAGAGGTATTTAATGCCGCTTCCCGTTTTTTTCTAGAGTTGATATTTTTCGTAGTGGCCGCATCAACTTATTTAAAAATTTATCAAAAAAAATGTTGAAAATACTAGGCGAACATGACTTAAAGAGAGGTATTTAATGCCGCTTCCCGTTTTTTTCTAATGTTGATATTTTTCATAGTGGCCGCATAAACTTATTTAAAAATTTATCGAAAAAAATGTTGAATATACTAGGCGAACATGAATTGACGAGAGGTATTCAGTGCCGCTTCCCGTTTTTTTCTAAAATTGATATTTTTCATAGTGGCCGCATCAACTTATTTCAAAATTTATCGAAAAAAATGTTGAAAATACTAGGCGAACATGACTTGAAGAGAGGTATTTAATGCCGCTTCCCGTTTTTTTCTAGAGTTGATATTTTTCATAGTGGCCGCATCAACTTATTTAAAAATTTATCAAAAAAAATGCTGAAAATACTAGGCGAACATGACTTGAAGAGAGGTATTCAGTGCCGCTTCCCGTTTTTTTCTAGAATCAATATTTTTTAAAGTGGCCGTATTTACTTATTTCAAAATTTATCGAAAAAAATGCTGAAAATACTAGGCGAACATGACTTGGAGAGAGGTATTCAGTGCCGCTTCCCGTTTTTTTCTAGAATCAATATTTTTTAAAGTGGCCGTATTTACTTATTTCAAAATTTATCGAAAAAAATGTTGAAAATACTAGGCGAACATGACTTGAAGAGAGGTATTTAATGCCGCTTCCCGTTTTTTTCTAGAGTTGATATTTTTCGTAGTGGCCGCATCAACTTATTTAAAAATTTATCAAAAAAAATGCTAAAAATACTAGGCGAACATGACTTGAAGAGAGGTATTCAGTGCCGCTTCCCGTTTTTTTCTAGAATCAATATTTTTTAAAGTGGCCGTATTTACTTATTTCAAAATTTATCGAAAAAAATGTTGAAAATACTAGGCGAACATGAATTGACGAGAGGTATTCAGTGCCGCTTCCCGTTTTTTTCTAGAATCAATATTTTTTAAAGTGGCCGTATTTACTTATTTCAAAATTTATCGAAAAAAATGTTGAAAATACTAGGCGAACATGACTTGAAGAGAGGTATTTAATGCCGCTTCCCGTTTTTTTCTAGAGTTGATATTTTTCGTAGTGGCCGCATCAACTTATTTAAAAATTTATCAAAAAAAATGCTAAAAATACTAGGCGAACATGACTTGAAGAGAGGTATTCAGTGCCGCTTCCCGTTTTTTTCTAGAATCAATATTTTTTAAAGTGGCCGTATTTACTTATTTCAAAATTTATCGAAAAAAATGTTGAAAATACTAGGCGAACATGAATTGACGAGAGGTATTCAGTGCCGCTTCCCGTTTTTTTCTAGAATCAATATTTTTTAAAGTGGCCGTATTTACTTATTTCAAAATTTATCGAAAAAAATGTTGAAAATACTAGGCGAACATGACTTGAAGAGAGGTATTTAATGCCGCTTCCCGTTTTTTTCTAGAGTTGATATTTTTCGTAGTGGCCGCATCAACTTATTTAAAAATTTATCAAAAAAAATGCTAAAAATACTAGGCGAACATGACTTGAAGAGAGGTATTCAGTGCCGCTTCCCGTTTTTTTCTAGAATCAATATTTTTTAAAGTGGCCGTATTTACTTATTTCAAAATTTATCGAAAAAAATGTTGAAAATACTAGGCGAACATGACTTAAAGAGAGGTATTTAATGCCGCTTCCCGTTTTTTTCTAGAGTTGATATTTTTCGTAGTGGCCGCATTAACTTATTTAAAAATTTATCAAAAAAAATGCTGAAAATACTAGGCGAACATGACTCGAAGAGAGGTATTCAGTGCCGCTTCCCGTTTTTTTCTAAAGTTGATATTTTTCATAGTGGCCGCATTAACTTATTTAAAAATTTATCAAAAAAAATGTTGAAAATACTAGGCGAACATGACTCGAAGAGAGGTATTCAGTGCCGCTTCCCGTTTTTTTCTAGAGTTGATATTTTTCATAGTGGCCGCCTTAACTTATTTAAAAATTTATCAAAAAAAATGTTGAAAATACTAGGCGAACATGAATTGACGAGAGGTATTCAGTGCCGCTTCCCGTTTTTTTCTAGAATCAATATTTTTTAAAGTGGCCGTATTTACTTATTTCAAAATTTATCGAAAAAAATGCTGAAAATACTAGGCGAACATGACTTGGAGAGAGGTATTCAGTGCCGCTTCCCGTTTTTTTCTAGAATCAATATTTTTTAAAGTGGCCGTATTTACTTATTTCAAAATTTATCGAAAAAAATGTTGAAAATACTAGGCGAACATGACTTGAAGAGAGGTATTTAATGCCGCTTCCCGTTTTTTTCTAGAGTTGATATTTTTCGTAGTGGCCGCATTAACTTATTTAAAAATTTATCAAAAAAAATGCTGAAAATACTAGGCGAACATGACTCGAAGAGAGGTATTCAGTGCCGCTTCCCGTTTTTTTCTAAAGTTGATATTTTTCATAGTGGCCGCCTTAACTTATTTAAAAATTTATCAAAAAAAATGTTGAAAATACTAGGCGAACATGAATTGACGAGAGGTATTCAGTGCCGCTTCCCGTTTTTTTCTAGAATCAATATTTTTTAAAGTGGCCGTATTTACTTATTTCAAAATTTATCGAAAAAAATGTTGAAAATACTAGGCGAACATGACTTAAAGAGAGGTATTTAATGCCGCTTCCCGTTTTTTTCTAATGTTGATATTTTTCATAGTGGCCGCATAAACTTATTTAAAAATTTATCGAAAAAAATGTTGAATATACTAGGCGAACATGAATTGACGAGAGGTATTCAGTGCCGCTTCCCGTTTTTTTCTAAAGTTGATATTTTTCATAGTGGCCGCATCAACTTATTTAAAAATTTATCAAAAAAAATGCTAAAAATACTAGGCGAACATGACTTGAAGAGAGGTATTCAGTGCCGCTTCCCGTTTTTTTCTAGAATCAATATTTTTTAAAGTGGCCGTATTTACTTATTTCAAAATTTATCGAAAAAAATGTTGAAAATACTAGGCGAACATGACTTGACGAGAGGTATTCAGTGCCGCTTCCCGTTTTTTTCTAGAATCAATATTTTTTAAAGTGGCCGTATTTACTTATTTCAAAATTTATCGAAAAAAATGTTGAAAATACTAGGCGAACATGACTTGAAGAGAGGTATTTAATGCCGCTTCCCGTTTTTTTCTAGAGTTGATATTTTTCGTAGTGGCCGCATCAACTTATTTAAAAATTTATCAAAAAAAATGTAAAAATACTAGGCGAACATGACTTAAAGAGAGGTATTTAATGCCGCTTCCCGTTTTTTTCTAATGTTGATATTTTTCATAGTGGCCGCATAAACTTATTTAAAAATTTATCGAAAAAAATGTTGAATATACTAGGCGAACATGAATTGACGAGAGGTATTCAGTGCCGCTTCCCGTTTTTTTCTAAAGTTGATATTTTTCATAGTGGCCGCATCAACTTATTTAAAAATTTATCAAAAAAAATGCTAAAAATACTAGGCGAACATGACTTGAAGAGAGGTATTCAGTGCCGCTTCCCGTTTTTTTCTAGAATCAATATTTTTTAAAGTGGCCGTATTTACTTATTTCAAAATTTATCGAAAAAAATGTTGAAAATACTAGGCGAACATGACTTGACGAGAGGTATTCGAAGCATTTTCTCTTTTCCTTCATAAGATCGATATTTCTTGAATAAGTCATCATGCCATCTTCAAAAAAATTTGGAAAAGTACTGGTCGGTATCAGGGTCATAGAATTTCGAAAGAGGTAATTGATTCATTTTTTTCTTTTTTTTTAGGATCGATTTTTCTGAAATAAGTCATGATAGCGTTTTAAGAAAAATCGGAAAAATATCGGGTTCACCAGGGCTATAAAAATTTTAAAATCTCATAGACAAATATAATAACTGAAGAGGTATTCGAAATTTTTTTTTTCCAAAATTTCTTGAATTTGTATCATGCAAATATAATGACTGAAGAGGTATTCGACTTATAGAAAATTATTGAAAAACATTCATAAAAATTAGAGTATTGAAATTGTATTAATAACTACAATCTTGATTATATTTGTATGTTTTTCAAGTTTTATATTAACATGAAAAAATAATTTCTTCAATTCATTCGAACATATATTTTTTAGTTTTAATTCAAACATTGATGTATTAAATTCAATTTGTTCAATTGTCGTTAGCTAAACTATTATAGTCCGAGTTTAGTCACGATACCTAATCATACAGTTGAATTCACTATAAATCTTTATCAACCTATCAGAGGGATTATAAATAAAATTCATTATTGCAAAATTATAAAATACAGAAAAAAAAATAGTCAAATCTCTATGAAAGAATCTTTATGTTAAATATATTTGGATAGTCTAGATATTATTAAAAAATATAGAATTTTATCTGCATCAACAAGATTCAAAAAGAAGGGATTATTCGTATATTTGAACAGTACGCTAAGCACTATCATCAGTAAAGCTATACGTGACGTTAAATAATTTATTCATAATTGCGATATCGCATGTTATACATATAGTAACATGTATATACTACTGCTTTTGCAAATTGCACACATGTTGTTACCTAAATTTGTTACTTTAAATATTTATTTTTTATTGCAATATTCAGTGATCAATCTTGATGGCAATATTTATTTTATTTGATTTTTTTTAAGCTTTATTTTTTTTATATATATGATGTTTTATTTTTTTAAACACATATTTTTATATAAAAATTAAGATTACATCATAAATTTAAAGGTATCTTAATCTGTTGATCAGTAGAGGGCGTATGATATAAGTGTAAAGCCCCTCGAGTGCCTCTTCGCTAGTGACAGATAAAATAAAATATAAAGTTATATATATATATTTGTAGGGCATTCTTGAGAAAATAAAAAATAAAAAATAAATATATATATATATATAATAAATAAATAAAAAAGTGCTTCACTCTCACGATGGAATGATTCCAAGTGGTTGCCAGAGACTTTACTATCGATTTAATCGCACACAAGTACACATTGAAGACGCAATATCGACGCTATTTTAACTCTGCGGTAGTCGTTTTCGAAGATAACATCTTTATCCTTCAAAAGGCTTTACGAGGTATACTACAGAAAAAATAGAAAAATATAAAAAATAAAAAAAAAAAATGTATATGAAAAATAAACTATTTGTACTTTTATTTTTTTCGATTCGTATCATTTTTTAGGTTATAAATTCACGATCGAAATATAATATAATAATTTCATATGAAATTTCAAAATGTCACTGATATATTGATGCTACAAAATTTCAAGAATTAAATATAACTTATATCGTTATTTTTTTATTGTCATTACATTTATGTTTAAACGACTTAATCTTGTACTTAAATTATAAATTTTTTTTTTTTTATATTAAAAAATTTTCATCATCAAAAACAGAAAAGACTTTATTATAAAGATTATAATTTTATACTTTGTGATCATAAGTTTGTTTTATTTTTCAAGTAAATTATTCTCTTTTTATTATTAAAAATTAAATTAAAAAAAAAAAATAAAAGACAAGGTAAAGGTTTAATGTCAGTGATGAATCATCATCGCTGATAACAATAAAATCTCGAAAAAGGTAATTTTTTAATGGAAAAATAAAATGCACATAAATTGAACGATCGTTAAAATTTTCAAGCAAACTGAAGTAAAATAATAAGACATTAAAAGTAGAACACAATGAAATGAAAACGATGAAAAATAAAGAAACGGATGACGGTATCAATGAATAATGTATTCTATACAAAAATGAAAAACGCGATACATTATGTTCAATTGCGTGGTTCACTTATACTCTCATACTATTTTTTTCATTTTATTTTTTGTTTTTTTTTCATTATACAATTTGCAAAGTAGAATTATAATTTGTTTTTTTGGTAAATCAAATAAAATCAAATAAAATATTTAAGTAAAATATACAAACAATGCATTGAGTAAAATATCAAATAAAATTATTATATATTTTTATTCATTATATATATAAATGAAAAGAAAATATTATTGTATATTTTAAATACTTAAAAATAATATAAATCATACGAAAATTGACTTGCAAATAATTCATCATAGATATATAATATATAATCGATATTCACAAATGTCCATTTTCAAGTCACTCACCAACTTTATAAATATATAATTGAAATTCAATTAAATATTTGTTCCACCAACTATAAAATTTAATATCACAAAATCACATCATTATAAAACTTAATTACAAAACTTTAATAATTATATGAAAATTTAATTTGAAAAAAAAAAGACAAAAATAAAATTTTTTTTTTTCCATAATTTATAATTAACTTAATAATTAAAAAATACAAAAAAAAAAAAAAAAATCATAATTGATGGTATTTATGAGTATTAATCCTATTATATTATATAAAGTTAAAATAAATTTTCAAAGTACTTATTATTATATTACAAAAAAATAATAATAAAAATAGTGAAAAAGTTGATTGTAGTAATTAAGACGTGGTGAACTGGAAAACACAAGAGTTTTAAAAAAATAAAAAATAAAAATCTTGGCAGACTAAGAAATAAAACAAAAAATAAAAAAAAAATAAAACAACAAGATATAAAATAAGGTAGGATGATATTTCGTAAACGAGAAAACTTTAACCGTATTAAATTACAGGATATAGTTTGTTATATAAACAAGTTAATTCTTTTGGGATTGATATTTTACTCGAAGTATATTTATATATTTATATTATTTGATAACCAAAATCTACTGATAAAAAATAATAATTAATTAAGGTTCTGTCAAGATGATAAATTAATGACAAATTATTTATATATATATAACTATAAAAATATCAAAAGTTTTTAATATAAAAATTTAATTAATTATGACTCAAGATGTGTTAAATTTTAACGTTGAATTAATAAAATATATACTGTGTTTGTAAAACAGTGTATATAGTAATTCAGAAAATATTTAAACGTGTTTGTAGCATCTAACAAGAAATTCGTATATTATTTTCTCTCTTTGATACATGCCTCTGAGAAAAATTAAAAAAAAAATATATATTTTAGCTCTTCTTCTCTCTTTTGAGCAAATAGATTTAGAGAAAACACAAAACCTTTTTATTATTTATTTAATTAAAAATATAATAAAAGTGTTAATTATACTAAGTCTGAAAAAAAATAAAAATAAATGTATATAAAAAGAAAATGTTATGTATTTTTTTTTTCAAATATATCTTTGAATAGATTGTGAACAAAAATCATTACATTTATTTCATTTCAAACATAAAAAAATTAAAAAATAAACAATCCAATGTATTTTTATTCAATTATTCAAAAAAAAAAATTTAATTTAACTTCAAAAAATGAAACAGCACAAAGATCTTGCTCTTAAATGTTGTTTACTTGAAATGTACTTTTTGACTTTTCAGTAAAATTATATCAATTTATATATATATATTTTGTTGTAATGTCATTTTGGGTAAACGTGATCTGGCAAGAGTTTATTATCGGTGTATGAGAAAACAACGTTTGGCAAAAAAAAAAAGTTGGCTGCAATAGAGCTACACAGGTGAATAAGAAATACATGAAGAAGAACAACAAGAAGATGATGAAGAAGAAGAAGAAGAGTATGGTCTCGTTTATATGCTTGAATGTAATGAGGTTGACTAGAGGTATACCAAAGTCAACTAACCTAATTAACCTTGGAACTTTGCTTGTCTATGATATGACCAACTTAAAACTTGCCAAAATATCATATAAAGTTATGGTGTCATGGATTATTGTCAGCTTATATAAAATTTATATATGTTATATCATTAAATTTAATTGAATATTATCAATTAACCTGTTTGACAATTAATTAAATTCTTTTTTTTTATACTTTTAATTGTATTAATTACAAAATTAAGGATAATTGGAATCAAGAGTCCAATATATTTATAATGAATCATGAATAAATTGGTAAATTTAAAAGCCACAATTTCATGATTCATTGATACGTTAATTAACAAATATACATTTTTTAATTTTATTATCTTTCAATGGTTATTTATGTATAGTTTTTTTTTTTTTTAATATAATTTTAAATATGAAAGGAATGAGTTTAATTATATTATATACGTAATCATGAACGCTCAATAAAAATAATTGGGTTAATAAATTTCTACTGTTTATCAAACAATTGTTTCATTATTTATTTTACAATTATTTTTTTGTTGTTTTAAATTAACCATATATTATGTTATTTTTTAGTTAGTTTAATTCATTTCTTATCATGATGAAATAAGTCAAAAATATATAATAAAAACTCGGAGATTTTTATTTGATAAAACAAATATAAGAAAAATAATATTATGCAGCAGGTAACGTTGTCGTCAACATGCCATCGATGAAAAGTTGCATAAAAAAAAAACTATATATATACATGAAAGTCACATATCAACGAAGCATCCGGGGAGAAAATGGAAAATCAAAATGAACCAAATGTTGAATCTGGTTCTTGACAGGTGATTTACGTATGTTTTTCATTTTTTTATTTGCAGACATGATCAGCTTTTCTCTTCTTTATTTCAAACATTTTTAATGAGTTTAGATGAAAAAAAAAATTTGATATCAATTGATGTACAAAACTCTTTATAGTTTTATGTTTATGTTTTTTTTTTCTCATTTATTTCGCTAATCAATTGATAAAAAGAAAAAAAAAAGAAAAATTTTCATTGAATATATATATATTTTTTCAGTTAGATATTACCATCATTATCATCATGTGAAAAAAATAAAAAGTAGTAAATATTATAAAATAAAAAAATATATAGTAAAAAAAAAAAAAAAAAAAAAAAAATTGTGGATAAGAGTTGAGCTTTTCTGAAAGCCCCGGAGGAGACGACTGGTGATGTGATGTCGGTTGGTTGGCAAGACAGCTGCCTAGATACAAATCGTCGAAATGCCATCATATAGCAATATATTGTGCTTTGGCCAAGATAGGGATGCAAGCACGAGGGCTAAAAAAAAATTCAAAAAAAAAAAATATATATAAAATAAAAATGAGAAGAGGATAATGTGTCAGGCGTGACTCTCATGCGAGTTTATCTTCTGTACGATTGACTATATAGTATATAAACTAGTTGTTTTTTTGTTTTTTGTTTTTCAAAAGTCATTGTTTAACTTTTCTATATATTGATATATATATATATATATTTTTTATTATATAATATTATTTATATTTTTTGTGTTGCATTTGATCTATAAAAGAAACTCTTCAAGTTTTTCAATCTCATTTTATTCATGTCATTCAAAGTCAACTTTATACTTTATAATGAAAAAAAGATTAATTTTATTTTCTATTAAAAAGAATTCTTGAAAATTATTTATCTTATTTAAATAATTAAAAAAAAAATGAAATAAAAATTCACAAGAAATGTGAATCTGGCGCCAGAAATTACTCAGAGGAAAAAAAAAATAAAATAAAATATATACAAATGCGGGGTAAATTTAATTGCCCTCGTTTTATTTGTTGGATGTGTATATTTTAATAATAGTTGATACTCAGAAAGATAAATGAGACATTATTCAGGATATAATAGCTGTACCAGAAACCAGTGACATAAAATTTTTTGTTGGATATATATAAAATGAAAAATTTAAAAAAAAAGGAGCTTGCGTAGGTAGTAATGTATATAAAATCTGGACACAGGAAATGCCTCGTCGAGCTTCCGATCATCCTCCATTTTTCTCATATAGATGTTCTCAATTTTACTCTGGTTCATCTCTTTTTCTTTTTTTCTTTTTTTTTCCCAAGCATCGCAACTTTTTAATCCCAAACGGAAGTTGCCGAGTGCCCGAGCTTTTCTATTTCTTTTTTTTTTTTTTTTTTTTTTTTCATTTTTTTATCTCTTTTGTCTAGTTGAACGCGTTCAAGAGAAAAAAAAATTAAAAGAAAGTAATGCAACTAAGAGGACAGCAAAAAAAAAAGGCAGCTTTTCCAACATTGCAGAAAAGTTTAGACATACGCGAATTTTAGTTTCTCTGAAGGAATTTTAATTAAACATCAGTGAACGAAATTTTCATTCATTTTTTAGGTTATAAATTCACATGTTTTTGTTTATATATACAATTACATATGAATAAACTGTCCAGTTTATCAATTTTTTATCCTGTCAAACTTTTGATACAACTTTTACTTGAATATTTTAAAATATTTTTTTTTTACTTGGACAAAAGGAAATAAGCCAAAAAAAAAAAATAAAAATTGCTTATCGCACACAGAATTCGGCAGACGGAAGAACCAGAATGGCAAAAAAGTTTTTGTCAAAGCTCACTGTGCATATCCAAAGCTTCAACTTTTCTCTATATATATACATTTTCCTGTGTTCCTTGAAAAAAATAATAATAATAATAATAAAAAGAGGGAAATATCTTTTCACACGAGACAAAAAAAAAATAATAAAAATCCAGGATTTTTGTATATATGATGTGGATCTATGCTAGGCTGAAAAGTTTCTTGTAAGCTACAACATTAGTTGCAACTATGCCAGATGTTGAAGGAGCATACACATGTCTCTAATAAAAGCTCTGCTTATTTTATTTTTGACTTGGAAACAAAATCAGACATGTTGTTTCAGTAATTTATCCAAAGTTTCAGTAGAAAAATTTTTTATTGTATTTAATAATTACTGATAATAAATTTACTTCAATAAAAATCTTTTTTTTATATGTTTTATCTTTACAAAGCATCAAAATGATATTCTTTATTAATTTTTTATGATTTTATGATGGAAAAAGGAAGTAATTTAATGACTTTATCAGTGTCTAACCCCTCGTATTCAATCGGATTTAATTATATACAGGGAATTCATGGGGAATCATGAAAAGGATCACTCATTTGTCTTCTTTTATTTGTTTAATAATTCAGTTCTATAAAATCCGAAACCTTCATGGTTTGTTTATGGATATATTTTATACAAAAATCCATAGCTTCATTTCACTCAGATTATATTGGAGTTTACATTATTTGCAGTGTCGTTAGAACTACATAAAATAAAAAACTATAGTCAATAAATATATCATCATTTTTGAATAATTGTTTTTTAAAAAATTACTAAATTTACATTAAAAAGTTGAATAAAAAATTAATGATATATTCAATAAAAATTGAGTCAATTTTATGTTAGTTAGAATCATTGTTCTTTAAATTAATTTTTTACTAAATTTTTTTTATAAATAAAAGACAAAAAAAAAAAAAAATCTATATATAGTTTAAGATACGTTCATGTTTTAGATATGGTGTACAGAATTTCAACACCTACAGCACGTACAACTTATAGATTTATTCTTACCACATCAAAGCGTGATAATTTTTTGAATTTCAGTTTAACACGCGACAAAAATTTTCAGGATTACAAAAAAATCAAGAATAAAATATTTAAAAAAAAATAAAAATAAAAAAGTTATAGGTATATTTATAACAGACGTACCATTTATCAATGATAAAAAATATAAAATTAAATAAAATAATATTACAAATAAAATCAGTAAAACGTGACAAGGACAATTTTATAAAGTTGGATAATAAAATTCAGTAAAATAAAAACAACAAATGATCTCACATGAACTAAATGAAGAATAATATAGACAAAAAAAAAGATAAAAAATATATATCATGGAAAATTTTGTGTTGAACGAAAAAAAATTGAGCGACTAAAAAACAAAAAAAAAATACAAATAAAGATACAGGTATATATTAAATATAGAGCTTTTTTTAAATGTTAAAATTTTGTTTAAAATAAAACGTTTTTGTATATATATGTTCAGATTTAATGGAAGAACAGAGAAGAGAAAAGCTAACTACCGCAAATGTAGATTTAGCACGAACGATAAAATTGTGCTTCAATTGCCAAATGTATTGCATAAAATATATATATTTTTTTAAAAATTGACTGATATAATTATTTGTCAAAAAATAAAAACAAAATTTTCTATTCATTTTAATGTTAGCATATGTGAGTTTATTAATAAAAAAATAAAAAACTATTAACAAATACAGTGTGATAGTTGAATATATATACGAGAATCGTTATTTTTAATTTTTCAGCAAAAATAATTTGTGCGTCATCAAAAAATCAAATAAAATAAAATAAAAATTTTGATTGGATTTTCATTTGTGACCAACAAAATTGATCGTTATAGATGAAAATTCAGTTTTAACCATAAAAATATAAATGAACGTAATTCACAGTCTGATTGCAACACTGTTTCTATAAAAAAATTAAATAAAAAAAAAAAAAAAAAGCCGATAAAAGAAATGAAAAAAAAAAAAAATTAAGAAATCTGTCGAGTTTTTTTTTCTTTTTTTTTTTTTCTTTGTGATGAACAAAAAAAAAGAAGGAAAAGTAACAAGTACGTATTCATTAAATTAAGAATAAATAGTATGAATTTGAGAATAGATTTAACGACAAGCAAGAGAGGTTGTTTGATTCATAAATTTGTATGAAATGTATGTGTACAGTTGTAAAATGCTGAATCGGTAATGGCTTATCTCTCATTCGAAAACTAAAATGAAAAGGGTCGATCGTGTATAACTAAATGCTTATAATGGAGTGAGGAAAATTTTACCATAAAATGACTTTTATATATATAAATGCTGAAATGTAAAATATATAAATGAAAGAATGTCTATTAAATGTCTCTTCGATAAAACTAACGAGCATCAAAATCACTGTTTAATAAAAAAAAAAAAATATGCTATGGAAAAATAATAATAAATGTATTGAAACAAAAATCAAAATTTTTTTAAATAAAAAATAATATATTTTATTCATGAAAATGTAAAAAATATGTATAAAATATATTTGAAATTTATATACACAAATTTGAATATAATATTTATATATTTATTTATAATATTTTTTAAATTTTTAACAAAAAAAATAACGAATACTTATTTTTATATTAATTTAAAATTATTAAAAAAAAAACTTTTTGTATTAAATTACAAAGCAATACGTATGAGATTAGTTACAATAATTATTAATTTTTATATTTTTTAATAATTAATAATATTATTTAAACAATGAATTTATTCAATTAAAAAATTGAAATTTATTAAAATTATTTTTTTATTAAATTTAAATAGTAATTTAATATTAAAATTGATTCATGATACTGTTGTTTGAAATATATAAATATTCAATCGTAAAATTAGATGTATTTTATTTTATTTTTTTTTTTTTGCAATTATGTTTTTTTTTATTTTTAAGTTATTTTAGTTGACAATATTGTATATATACATTGTTTTATAATCAAATAAGTGAAAAATTTTTTTATAAAATAATTAAAAATATAATTAAATTTTTAATATACATTGTTATTAAAAATATACAAAACAATTATTTATATATTATGTTAAACTATTTAAAAGGTAAATATTTAAATTAAATTATTAATTTTAAAGTTTATTAAACACAGTGGTTTGTGATGATTAATGTGTTGTTAAAACCTCACTGTTTTACTACAAATAGTGAACTTGTATTTATACATAGAGTTGGGTCTGCCACAAAATTGAGTCAAACTACTCGGTTAAATTCAAAATTAATGAGAATATGTCGGACATGTATGGAGTGACCAGCAAAAGGTATTTTGGTTTAACAATATTATAAAATTCAGTGATACCATACAGTTTATATATATATACAACTAAAAAATAATTTTCAAAAATAACAAAAATAAATAAAACCAGTGATTTTTATTTTACCAGAAAATATTATATATATAATTTCATTAAAAAAAAAAAATAGAAAAGAGAGAGAGAGCTAAAAAGTAATGATATATTTTTTTAAAAACCATTTAAAACGTGTTAGTATAAAAGTGTTTATATAATAATATACTCAAACACATAATGCTCAAATAAAAAATGAAATGAGGTAAAAGCAACATGGTGGATGAAAAAATGAACAAGTTTCTTCATCAAAAGTCAACCGTACTGGTTGTAGTACCACACCACCATTTTAAAATTCTATTTGAAAAATATATTTTTTTTTAATTTATTTTTTCATACGTCGTTTCAAGGATCCAATTAGTGGGCGTTTGATTTCAGCCTTATTTTATTCCATTAAATTTACGTTTTTTTTTTTTTTTTTATTTTAATTTTTAAATATTTATTTTAAATTTTTCACTAGAATTTTTTTATCCTACAGAGTGTCAACAACTGCTTGGATTTAACATTTAAATTGGTAGTCTGCAATTTTATGATTGAAGTGAATATAAATATGTTTATCTTGTTAATAAATTATAAACTTTAATTTAAATATAATATACAAATATATTTCTTTATACTGCCATCAATGATGTAATAAAAATTAAAAAAAAAAAGATTTAATTAATTTATAATTTCATTGAAAAACTTTATCAGTGGTTTTACTAACACGTTTGTTTTATTATTTAAATAATTAACTAGAAAAAAAAAAGATACTCATGTTTGCAGAAACTCATATGAGTTTGTTTAAATTAATAATTAAACTATCAATATTTCTTATTGTTTTAAAATAAAAATAATAATTATATTTTTAATTTCTAAATATTTTTAAAAAACCTTTAATTCATAAATCACATTTAACAATATGATTTTTAAATATTTTTAAAATGCTACCTCTGAATAAAGCTTATTTATTTGACATTTAATGGATTCATTAAAATAATAATTAACTTTAAATATTTGCAGAGTTAATTAATAAATAAATCAATCATTTTTATATACAAAATATTTAGATCGTTAATCTCACTTTGTCATTTAAATCAATTATATAAAATAATAATAATAATAAATCTGTTTTATTGTTAATATTTTGAATAAAAAAAAAAAAATAATAAAAATGAGATATATGTATATTGGCTTTATTATTTTCTAGAATTGAAATTTAATATTGCAATGATGATTGTAGTATATATATTTCAAAAGATTTTATTTTATTTTTTTTTTTGTTGTTTTTTTAGATAAGGATATTGAATGAAATGGCTATAGTCTCTCTTGAGATTCAATATTTTCTTTTTATCTTTATTTCAATTGTTGAAGTAACTATAAATTTATTTTTTCGATTTTCACTTATATATATATATAAAATCCACACGTGTGGAAATAATAAGCTCATCTCGAATTCATGAAAGAAATAATTCGTATAATATATATAAAAAAAATAATTATTTATAAATTTAGTCAAAAAAAAAAAAAACAATATTTTCTTATAAAATAACTTGAAAATTAATTATTATGTTAAATCTTTTTTCAGTTGATCTTTTTTTTGTTTACATAATTTGATTTTTATAATATTTTTCAAGCATCAATGTTAAATAAACAACCAAAAAAAAAATACAACTCTAATTTTGAATGTTAAATATTATATATATATTTTTATTTTAACAGTGTAGTTTTCATACCCTGATGTTTCATCTTAACCATATATTTGCACAATCACTCATGAATAAATCCTCAGACATTGTAAACCATATGGGTTTCTATCATTTACACCTGGTGATTCATTCAACTCCCTTCAGAAACACACACTAACAAAATCACCAAAAATAATCATGATATTTATCATTCAACAAATATAATTTATTCCCATTATATTCTACATATAACATCTTTGATAAAAAACTTTAAATTGATTTTTTTTTTTAAATAAAAATAAAATCAATAAAATTTTTCTTTCTATAGTTTGTTTTTTTATTTTTCTTGATTTCTTTTTTGGTTCCTCAACAATCTTACGATTCACGACGAAAAATATACAGTACATAGATATTTTTTTATATTTTTTTTTTTTTTTTTTTTTTTTTGCATTTGTCGTATCTATGGTGTACACTCGAAGGGATGACAATGCGATATCACGGGACAGTGATTTTTTGGGTGTACAC
>WSYQ01000794.1:0-27660 GCA_011426435.1 Lysiphlebus fabarum
TTGGGATATCTCAAAAAGGACCATTTTTTTTTCGCCAATTTTTTTTTTAGAAAAATACATGCCCAATACACAAATTTCAAGCACAGCACGAGGTGGGGCCACGAACATGAATATTTTTTTTTAATTTTGGAAATTTTCGTTTTCGAAAAAAAATTTTTTTTTTTATTTCACATTAATATTTTATGATAGTTTTCGATGTAAAACAAAAAAATAAAACGAAATTAACTTTTGGTAATTTTCGAAATTCTTTATGGTTTACGAGAAAAATGACAAAATAATACTAAACTCGAAAAAAAAAAATATATCACTCAAAATCAGTTTTAATGGAAAATAATTCATTATTTCAAGACAATACATTTATTTTAAATTAGAATATTTATTTTTATATAACAATGTTTTAAAAAAAGACAAAAGTTTATATATATATATATATATATATAAACTTATATATAAATTATATATTAATATTAATTATATATTAATTATATATTATGTTCGTCGACCCACTCTCGTGCTGTGCTTAAAATTTGTGTATTGGGCATGTCTTTTTCTAAAAAAAAAATTGGCGAAAAAAAAATGGTCCTTTTTGAGATATCCCAAAATATATGATATTCAAGATGGCGGTGACCTTAAAAATTGATGAAAAAATCTGAAAAAATTAGAGGCTTAATTTCAGCCCAAAATTAATCAAAAAAAGCTTACTTGATCAAAATCGCAGGGGGTCAGATGACCCTGTGATTTGACTAAGAACGCCCCATATATATTATAATTTTATTTAATATAATATTAAATATATATATATTTAATGGATTCGTTATTTTTAATTATCAAAATAAAAATTTATTCTGCAATTAACATTGATTTTCTTGTACATCTATAATTTAACTGAAAGATTTTTTGTTTATAACAAAAAATTCAAAAAAGATAATTTTATCACCAGTTCTTAATTACATAAGTCACGACTCTTTTAATAATTCTTTAATAACTCTTTTAATAATCATGCATCGATAATAAGTAAAAAGTTGATAATAAAAAGTTCATTCGCAGAATAACAAATTAAAATATGAAGGTGATGTTTGTAAATTTAATCTGCACTTCATTATTGATATTATTTGTTTAATATCCAAGTTAAATCTTTATCCACCCGCTATACCAAGGCACTACTGATGATACGACAAAGGTCGAGTACTACCGACATTACTCGACGAGGCCGCCATATTGGCCGCGAGCACGGTAAAAAGTGCTAGATTGTTGAGGTTGTATCAAGAAGACTAGAAACCAGGAGAATCAACTTCGATGAAAGGGGTAAATATTTTTGGCTTGATATACGTCGTAAATGTAGAGTGCGCCACTTTAGTTATTCAATTGTGCACTACGTGATGCGCTGTTTGTTTATTTCCACACCCTTCAGCCGGCCTTTTTAAAAAATGCATTGAAAATAAATAATTAATAATTTTTTTTAATGAATACGACAAGATGCAAAATTATTGATTTTAAATGTCATTTTCAAAGATCAAAAGACTAGAGAGACAAATACAATTAGAGAAATAATTTTTTGAAGAATTATTCTACAAGTACTTGTACAGCTTTTTTCCAATGCATTTGAAAAAAGATAATTTATTAAACAATTATTGCTAAGTGGAATATTTTTTTTAAATAAAAAAATAGGTAAAGAATGAGATGTAATCCAAAAAAAATAATTTATTAAATAATTATTGCTAGGTAAAATATTTTTTTTGATACATTGAATATTCCATCAAATAAATAAGTGAAATTTTTTTTAAATAAACAACTGGCTAAGAAAGGAGATCTACTTAAAAGGAGATAATTTATCAAATAATAATTGCTTTTCATAAAACAATAATTGTCTCTTTTTAAGTCCATCTTATTCGTAAGCTATTTGTTTATTTAAAAAAAAATATTCCACCTAGCAATAATTGTTTAATAAATTATCTTTTTCCAAATGCATTGGAAAAAAGCTGTACAAGTACTTGTAGAATAATTCTTCAAAAAATTATTTATCTAATTGTATTTGTCTCTCTAGTCTTTTGATCTTTGAAAATGACATTCAAAATCAATAATTTTGCATCATGTCGTATTCATTAAAAAAAATTATTAATTATTTATTTTCAATGCATTTTTTAAAAAGGCCGGCTGAAGGGTGTGGAAATAAACAAACAGCGCATCACGTAATGCACAATTGAATAACTAAAGTGGCGCACTCTACATTTACGACGTATATCAAGCCAAAAATATTTACCCCTTCCATCGAAGTTGATTCTCCTGGTTTCTAGTCTTCTTGCGTGAAACACCGCAATTACCTAGACACTGACACGCAGACACAAGAAAAATATTATATCTCTTATCATAAAAATTAATAAAAAATAAATTAAGAAATTAATAAGTAATGAATATATAAAAAAAAAAAAAATCATCTAAGCTGTTATTTTTTATACTCCAAATTAAACATTGTTCTTAATATCGACATTATTTAATATATTCGATATATTAATATACTCTTATACATTTATACAGTCTAATATATTTTTTTGTGGTCTTTTGGGCTTATCATTTTTTTTTATTCAACGAAATGTGGGTGAAAATGGTCATGAATTTTTTTCTTTATGTGGGCCTTATTTGAATTATTATAACTAATTTCTCGGTCATATACTAATTTTTTTATTGAAGAAATAGTGATAATTAATTTTAAATTTTCTGGCTCTGTTTGAATTACTTTGTAAATGAACGACAAAACTTAAGATGTAAATAATTTTGAATTATAATTATTCTCAAATAGTATTTTTAAAAAAAGTAATAATAATTCATCATACCAATTCTTCCAAAACACAATTTTTAAAATTTGAAAGCGTTTTATTACGATATAAAATATTCCTACAAAACACTATAGGTTTGACGTAGCACTTGACTTAACTTATTTCATTTTATCATCTTTTCAATTTGACAAAATTGAATAATTAATATTTACAAAGAAAAATAAATATTCACATCATTATTATACTGAAATATCTGCAGTAAATGTAAAAAAAATATACATGTATACAGTCAACATATGATTTGAGCGAATATGTATATTATATAAATATTTATACATATAAAAATACGCATGGAATCACAATAAACTATTATATAGATTCTATTGGAGTTTTTTTGGAGATTTTTGGCGTGAAGTTAATTTTCTTTGGGAGTTGATGGTTTAATTAATATTAATTAATTAAGATTTAGGGGCACAGGCAGCCTGGATTTTGTTAATTTTCAATTTTTTCAAGTTATTTTTTTTTTAATTAATAGATAATTCTTTGAAGAATTATAAAATTATAAAATGCAAAAAAATGTCATTGGGAATTCTTCAATTAATTATTAAAAAATATTATAATTTTTTAATTGTTGCTATGCGCTGATCAATCATTTCGGTCGATTGCGCATTCTTATACTTCCTAACCCTAGCATGTATGTGTAGACGTGTATATGTGTAACAGCTTTATTTTTATAATTACTCTTAAAAAAACGTATTTACCTATTATTTAAATTGAAAAAAGTATTCGAACCTATATTTTTTGTTATATAATTTAGTCTTCAAAATCAGGAAAAACAATTACATATTTGATTATAAACACATTTTTACACATCCATGCTAGGGTTTAGAAGTATAGAAATGCGCAATTGACCGAAATGATTGATCAGCGTATAGCAACAATTTCAAAATTATGATAATTTTTAATAATTAATTGAAGAACTCCCAATAAAATTTTTTGCATTTTATAATTCTCCAAAGAATTATCTATCTATTTAAAAAAAAATAACTTGAAAAAGTTGAAAATTAAAAAAATCCAGGCTGCCTGCGCCCCTAAATCTTAATTAGTCAATATTAATTAAACCATCAACTCTCAAAGAAAATTAACTTCACTCCAATATTCTCCAAAAAAATTCCAATAGAATCCATATAATAGTTTATTTTGATTTGATCAACCTTAGGCTAATTAGATGCAAATATTATATGTATATATTATTCGTATCACTATTTGGATGAAAACTGCATTACCGACCATCGTATGTATTTATGAATAAAGTATAGATGGTGTATAGTAGGGTTTCCATTTTTTCCCTTAAGGGTGAACCACCCTTATAAATTAGAGGGTTGAAAAATAGATAACTTCATTCTCTCAGCCCTAGAGAATGCCTATGCAAAATTTCAAGGAAATCGGTCAAGCGGTCTCGGAGGAGTTAGGTGACTAACACCGTGACACGAGATTTTTATATATTAGATATTATTCGTATAACTATTTGGATGAAAACTGCATTACCGACCATCGTATGTATTTATGAATAAAGTATAGATGGTGTATAGTAGGGTTTCCATTTTTTCCCTTAAGGGTGAACCACCCTTATAAATTAGAGGGTTGAAATATAGTTTATATTCGATTCTTAGTCCTAAGAAAAATCCATGGAAAATTTCAAGAGAATCGGTCAATCGGTTTCGGAGGAGTTCGATGACAAACACCGGGGCACGAGATTTTTATATATTAGAAAATACATATTCCTATTTAAATTGCTTTGAATGTTATTGGTGTGTTAGTGTGGCTCACAACGACACACAAAGAAGAGAGAAAGAAAGTGAGACAGTAGACACCGTTGCCGCATAGTCAGCCAGCTGGTCACTACAAACTTATGAGTTAATTAATCATTTGCGATTGAATATCTTCTAAAATAAACGACCGAAATTGATGAAATTTTTTTTTAAATTTTTGTAATTAATAAATCTACAAATCTAAATCATATTTAGTAGTTTCAAGTAGAGGGGTTTGTAGATACAGATCAAAACGTGGGTTTTTCCGTTTACAGCTGTGTTAAATCGGTCAACTTTAATTAACGGTCCAAAAATTTGTATAAAATTCTACAAAATAGAGAATTATTTTAGCTAGCGATTAACAAAAAAATGAGCAAAATCGAGTAGAGAGAACTCGTATTTATATTCAACCTTAACAATATTTATCAACCAACACAACAAATATTGATAGACAGTAAAATTTGCTATGCAGCACAACAAATTTTGTCGTTGACATCAACAAAAATTATTACACATTCCAATAAGAATTATGATACATAAATATTGTTGTGCCGCATAACAAAAATTGTCTAAACTGTATTATAAAATGTATATGATGGCTAACAGTTTTTGTTTCATATATCGATAATAATTGACCAGATGGGATTTCGCATCTAGTTTGTCGTGCTGGTATAACAATTTTTGTCATTTTTTTTTCTCAGTGTATAAGATTTCTAGATGTTGCTAAGAAAAAAAGAGGAGAGAACACGGATAAAAATTTACAGTAAATTTTGCTATGGTCCCACAGTATTTGAGAAACATCGGTCAACTATAATATCTTTTACAGAATATATTACGAATAATATATAATATAGTAATATAATATAGGTATATTACGAATAATATAATATCTTTTACAGAATATATTACGAAAAAAAAACAATGTTGTGATTTAAAAATTACAATGGACCATAGCAATTTTTGAGTCTTTGATTATTGACTTTGAATGTACCATAGTAATTTCTTATCACGTCACTTTCGCGATGCTAGTTGTTACCGACTGCTGGATTGAAAGTTAATATTCAAATGTTTTCAGTAAAATTTCCAATGGGCCATAGTAAAAACAATCAAATGACTGCGCGTCAGTTATTTGCGCTTTTGAAAATCCAGATAATATCCTTTGTCTGCCGTTGTCGATAATCCATATACTTATACATTGTGAGACAAATTTTAATGTTTTATTTAAAGTCAGTAAGTTTTACAAGTGATACTTTCATTGAAGTTTTCATGGAATTTTAAAAATAAATTTGTTTCAATTTACAAGTTGTTGTAACTTATTCAACTTGCTATTAATTTTTTTAAATCTGTTCATAGCAAGTTTTGAAGGTCTAGAAAGTTAGCACAACCTTTATGGCACAATCACTTGTTACTATAATAGGAATTTTGTGCGAATTATGTGCAAATTATGTGCGAAATTATTAATTTTTGTGCACTTATATATTTTTTTTAATTAATAGTTGTGCTACCTTAAACCCAAGATAGCACAACTTTTTTGTTTATCAACACAGAGAAAAGCTGTTAGGGCTATAATTTTGTGCAAATTATGTGCAATCTAGTGTGTAAATTTCAACTCAATCGGATGATAACTATTTCCTATATTATTTATTTATTTATTATTTCTACTGCCGGTGCTACCTTAAACCCAAGATAGCACAACTTTATGGCCAAAATTATGGCCCTTACAGCCTTTCTCTATGTTGATAAACAAAAAAGTTTTGCTATCTTGGGTTTAAGGTAGCACAACCAGTAGAAAAAAAAAATGAATAATTAACACAGGAAATAATTATCATCCGATTGAGCTGAAATTTACACACTAGATTGCACATAATTTGCACAAAATTATGGCCCTAACAGCCTTTCTCTATGTTGATAAACAAAAAAGTTGTGCTATCTTGGGTTTAAGGTAGCACAACTATTAATTAAAAAAAATATATAAGTGCACAAAAATTAATAATTTCGCACATAATTTGCACATAATTTGCACAAAATTCCTATTATAGTAACAAGTGATTGTGCCATAAAGGTTGTGCTAACTTTCTAGACCTAAGTTTTGAGGTTATATTCGTTTTCTTTAATTATTTTAAATGAATAACGAGTGTTTTATACATTTATATTGGTGATTTTAAATTTTTTTTTCAATGTTATTGCATGTTGAACAAAATTATTGAATATACATCAGTTATAACTTCAGATATTTTAACATCTCGAGGTTTTTCTTTTATACCTAAAAGTTGGATGTAAAATTATTATTGAAGTCCCGAACAGAAAAATCTCAGTCTTAAATCGCGCTTTATTGAACTTAAACTGTCTCGTGAGATCTTAAACGAACTTCCCTTAGCTTCCCAAATAAAATTGTCATTAAAATAAGTTTAAAAGCCTTTAATTTTAAGTCTACAAGCTTTCGAAATCGTATTTATTGAAAATTTTTTTTCATTAAACCTAAAAACTTTCGAAGTCTTTTAAATCAAGCTTCTAAAAGACTGAAAAATGTGAACGCTTTTGAAGTCTTTTAAATCATGCTTCTAAAAGACTGAGAATTTGAACCCTTTTGAAGTCTTAAACGAGCTTCAAGTCTTAAAACGCGCATCATTGAATTTAAACTGTCTTGTGAGATCTCAAATGAACTTCCATTAGCTTCTCAAATAAAATCACAAGTTTTTCCGAGGTTCCCAAACTCTTCTAAAGGCTTGAATTAAAAGACTTCGAAAGCATTCAAATCTCAGTCTTTCAGACGCTTGATTTGAAAGACTTCAAAAGCGTTCACATTTCTCAGTCTTTCAAAAGCTTGATTTAAAAGACTTCAAAAGGGTTCAAATTCTCAGTCTTTTAGAAGCGTGATTTAAAAGACTTCAAAAGCGTTCACATTTTTCAGTCTTTTAGAAGCTTGATTTAAAAGACTTCGAAAGTTTTTAGGTTTAAAAAAAAAAAAAAATTCAATAAATACGATTTCGAAAGCTTGTAGTCTTAAAATTAAAGGCTTTAAAACTTATTTCAATGAAAATTTTATTTGGGAAGCTAATGGAAGTTCGTTTAAGATCTCACAAGACAGTTTAAGTTCAATAAAGCGCGATTTAAGACTGAGATTTTTCTGTTCGGGACTTAGAAAAAATTCAAACTGCCTGATATAAAATTGTTAAGATTTTTATCATTTTGTATATTAAAAAACTATATTTCGCGGATTTTTATTAATATGTAGCTGTTATCATTTATTAATTGATGTTATTGGTTAATTTTTTTTTATTTATATATTTTTTGACAAAAAAAAATTCAAGTTTGATTGCTTGTAGTGTATTTAATTTTACAATTCACTCTAAATATTTATTCAAGTTTTCATGTTATCAAATTTTTTAAAATAACAAAAATTAGAAACTCAAAGTCTAAGAAGTAAATATATTCACTTATTTTCAATTGATGATGTGGTTGAGTGGTCAACCTATCCGACTTCCACCGAAGAATTTAACTAAAAAACTAAATTAAACTAATCATGTATGCCCCTAGTGGGATTCGAACCTACGACTGCGAGATTACTAAACTAACGGATTTCACGCTCGGCCACGGCGACAAACGAATATCAGGGAGTATTTATCTGGTATCATAAATTTCACCCAGTACAATAATTATATTAATCAAATCAATGTCAATGTAACAGTATAAATAAAAAATAAAAAGATTCTATGAACTAAAATTTGGTAGAATTCATGAAATATTGTATAAAATAAATCATTTTTTGTTTTTACGATTTTCTTGATCCGGATAGCATCAGGTAACCACTATCAAATCCTTAATAGGGATACTTGATCAAATCCTGACCAGGGCTTGATCAAGTAAAAATACTGGACTTTGTTTTTTTTTATTTTACATTTTTCTTGATCCTGATAGCATCAAGTAAGCACTATCGTATCCTGAATAGAGATACTTGATAAAATCCTTGATAAATAATTAATTCGTTACTTTCTAATGAAAAACTGAATAAAGAGAAGATGCATTAAAAAAGAGAAAAACACTTGTAAAATTATTTATGCAATTGCGTTTATCTTTCTGGCCACAATTACATCTGGTTATTTATAACAGCATCGAAATTAAAAAGATTAATTCTTTAAATAAACAAATGGCTACAAAAAAAGCAGTTATTAAAGATACAATTACTTGTTTAATTATTGTTTAAAAATTATTTAGTCAATTGCCTCTGTTTCCTAGCTTTTTGTACCTAATCAGTGAATTTTAAATTACACAAATTAAATTTTGAAATAATCAAATAGCTACGGAAAAAAGGGTATAATTGGAAAAAAAAAAAATTACTGGTACAATTATTCAATTACTCGTAATTTTACATGCATGAAACCATAAGATATTTCGAGGAAAAAAGTTGATATTGATTTAAAAAAATTTTATTAAGTATTTTCTTTTTTTTTTTGCATCCTATTCCGTTGCTGCTTGTTTATTTAATTAATTAATTTAGATAATTTTTAATCCATTTATAATCAACAAATCACTAGGAAGAAGAATTCAATCGATCAAATGATTTTTTAAACAGTAGTTATAACAGTAATTGCCTTTTTTACGGAGGCTAGGAGCCGAAAGGCTCAGCCGTAGTATTGGATTTATGTGAAAAAAAAAATAAAGTTCATAACTTACGAAATAATTGTCGTAAAGACTTCGGATTCGGCTTAAAATAAGCGTCTCTGGAAACTCTATTGCCCCTTTTAGAAGAAAACATTATCTGTTTAGTCATTTTTTTGAAAAAGCTATTTTTGTGTCAAAAAAAAGAAAAAAACAATTTTTTGTTTTTGAAAAACAATGACTTTAAGCTTAATATGAAACCTCTGTGACTATTATATATTAAGTTACAGCTTGTGCCGTTTTCATTTTTTTACATTAACAATAACGCGTGATAAAATGGTGATAGAAAGTTCGTATTAGGCTCAAAACATGTGTATTCAAAAAATCTGTCGCCTCTTAACAAGTTTTGATCTATGATTTATATTTTTCAAGAAAAATGGAAAAAACCGACTTTTTTTTTTTTTTCGAATTTAATTTCTAGAGGATAGTGACTGAACAGCTAATTCTCTTCCCTATGAGGGGCGATAGAGTTTCAATAGCCGCATTATTTAAGCCTAGTACAAAGTCTCTACTACAATTTTTTCAAAAGTTATGGCTTTTCTAATTTTCTAGTAATTTATTGGAAAAGCTCTAACTTCTGAAAAAATTGTTATAAATACTTCGTATACGATTTAAAAAGCATGTGTGGTAAAGTTCTACAACTTTTATTCGAAACATTTTTCAAAAAAAATTATATTTTTCAAAAAAAAATAGAAAATAAAATTTTTGAAATATTTTTGTCATTTTTTTTCAAGAATAGAAAAAAATTGGCTATTAGAATCAGAATGTCCCCCCTCAGGGGCGATAGAATTTTTAAGAACACATTTTTTGAGCCTAATTTGAAGTCATTCCGTTGATTCTATCAAAAGTTATAGCTTGCCTTAACTCTACGGAGGCGCCGAATGGCTTAGACGTAGTATTGGATTTATCTCCCAAAAAATAAAGTTCATAACTTACGAAATAATTGCCGTAAAGACTTCGGGTTTGGCTTAAAATAAGCGTCTCTAGAAACTCTATCGCTTCTCATAGGAAAAAACATTATTTATTGTAAAATTATTATTTTTTTCATTTATTATTATTTTTTTATTTTATTGAATATTTAAATTTTCATATTAAATATTGATAAATTTTTATTTAATGATTTTATTGTTAATGAACAATTGAAATTTATTCAACAAATAAAATTCAACACGGCCCTAGCCGGAGTATTGAAAATTTTTAACGCGGGCTACACGCCCCAACTAACGTTACCAGATCTTTTTTTTAATTGTATTTTCTTTTCTAGCCATTTGTTTATTTAAAAAATTATTTTTTCCGTCGTTATTTCTGAGGTATGAATTCTAAGCTTGGTGGTACAAATCAAAGTGTGTTTTCCTTTATATTGTAGAAAAAATAAAATCTTGAAAAAGTTCATTATAAAAGATTCTACGCAATTGTTTATAACATTTTTTTTTGTTTAAATCATTTTTTTTGTCGTTATTTTTGAGGTGTAAATTCTGAGCTTGGTGGTACAAATTAATTATTAACTAAGTAAAAGTAAAAAATTACTAGAAAATTAGGCAAGCCATGACTTTGAAAAAAATTGTAGTAGAGACTTCATATTAGGCTGAAACAATGCGTCTATATTGAAACTATATCGCCCCTCATACGGAAGAAGATTATATCTATCTGGTCACTTTTTTTTTTTTTTTTAAATTACCCGAGTAGAAATTCGTTAGTGGTAGCCTGAACACGGATCCGGATCGGATCAGGATAACGTAGAGCAGTCCCTATTCAAGTATCGCTATGACATCCTGATCCGGATAGCATCAGGTAACCACTATCAAATCCTTAATAGGGATACTTGATCAAATCCTGACCAGGGCTTGATCAAGGAAAAATACTAGACTTTATTTTTTTTTTTTATATATTTTTTGTGATTCGGATAACATCAAGTAAACACTATCAAATCCTAAATAGAATACTTGGATCAAGCCCTGGTCAGGATTTGATCAGGTATCCCTATTCCGGATTTGATAGTGTTTACTTGACGTTATCCGGATCAAGGAAAATGTAAAATAAAAAAACAAAGTCCAGTGTTTTTTACTCGATCAAGCCCTGGTCAGGATTTGATCAGGTATCCCTATTGAGGATTTGATAGTGGTTATCTGATGCTATCTGGATCAAGAAAAATGTAAAAAAAAAAAAAATAATAAAGTCCAATATTTTTTACTCGATCAAGCCCTGGTCAGGATTTGATCAAGTATCCTTATTAAGGATTAGATAGTGGTTACCTGATGGTATCCGGATCACAAGAAATATTTAAAAAATAAATGAAGTCCGGTATTTTTTACTTGATCAAGCCCTGGTCAGGATTTGATAGTGTTTACTTGATGGTATCCGCATCAAGAAAATCGTAAAAACAAAAAATGATTTATTTTATACAATATTTCATGAATTCTACCAAATTTTAGTTCATAGAATCTTTTTATTTTTTATTTATACTCTTACATTGACATTGATTTGATTAATATAATTATTGTACTGGGTGAAATTTATGATACCAGATAAATACTCCCTGATATTCGTTTGTCGCCGTGGCCGAGCGTGAAATCCGTTAGTTTAGTAATCTCGCAGTCGTAGATTCGAATCCCACTAGGGGCATACATGATTAGTTTAATTTAGTTTAGGTTTTTTCGTTTCATTAATTATATACGTAGACCAAATCCATAAAGAACGTATCTTTACGCTATCCTGAAGATAACGTCAAGGAAGCCGGATCCGATCTCGATCCAAACCCTACGAAAAAACATTACATCTGGATCCAATCCGATTCGGAAATGCCTTTTTCAAAAAGATGACTTCATAGATAGTTTTCTATAAGGGGCGATAGAGTTTTTAGAGACGCTCATTTTAAGCCAAATCTGAAGTCTTTACGACAATTATTTCGTAAGTTATGAACGTTATTTTTTTTTTCGGTAGATAAATCCAATACTACGGCTGAGCCTTTCGGCTCCTAGCCTTTGTAAAACCTTTAAAAAAATTTTTTTTTTTTATAATATAAAGGAAAACGCGCTCTAATTTGTAACTATTATAGTAAAAATTCCGAGCTTGGTTACCGAGTTAATTTTTAAAGATTTTATATGCAATTGGTCTATAACATTTTTTGTTTAAATAATTTTTTTTGTTGTTATTTTTGAGGTACAAATTCCGAGCTTGGTGGTACAAATTAATACAAATTATTCTGCATGTGCTAAGTTGTTTTAATGAAATAGTCACATTTAACCCTTTATAACTTTTTACCCTTTGAAGTAGAAATTAAAACAATTAGTAGAAATCAAACCGCTTCTAAAATATGTATTACAAAAAAATTTCCTAGGACATACGCGGGCCAACTTCACATAGCTGATTATATAAGATTTATTTATTCATTTATTGATCATATAAAGTATTTTGTCATTAAAAAAATGTCAAGAAGTTATGAAGGTTATGTTAGTTAAGCGAACATTTATTTTTATACAGTATTACTTTATTCATCGATTTATTTTCTTTTGATCAACACTTTGATTTTTTTTTTATTCGATTAATTAATTTTTTATTATAATATTATAATTGTAATTGTAATATATAGTTGTTTATACAATTTGATTTTCTTTATAAATAATTGTGACTTTGGTCTGCTGAAATCTACCAATCTACCACCTTTTTACTGTGCCAGTACAACAATTTTTATTGGACACCTCTCTCACTGCAGTGTGCGTAAAGTACAGTTTTATCCCGCATACGTCGTTTTTTTTAAATTACCATATCTTACCCTCAGTCAAGACCGCTTGTGGATTTACACCGCCTGCGCTTACGTGCCGATAGACACTTCCCCATTTGTTTCATTAGTTCATGTTTATAAATATAAAAAATATTATATAAATATGAAAGTATATACCTAATTTTAAATGTCGTTCATAATTATTTTTAATATAATAAAACGATATAATTTTCCCACTTGGGTGTATGCAGTACGAAATTTCTCAGCTTAAGATAATATTGAATTAACATGATACTGTGAAGTTTATGTGTTACCTCTGTAACGTGTGTCTGGTGTCATTGATGGACATTTTGAATCTGGTGGTTTACGAAAATCAATATTTGTTCGGATTGTTCTATGATGAAGACCTTGCAGTGGTCTTGCATTATTACCTAGTGGTGCTTTTGGAGTTAATTCAGTTCCTTGCATCAGTCTTCTCAATGCATAGAGCTGGAAAAAAAAATTATTTTCTTCATTTATACCATCTGGCGCTAAACATTGAATATTCTATACTTCAAGGAAAAAAAGAACCAAGGAAAACAAAGTAAAACTGAATATTTGATTTTCTATTAAATAAAATAAACTAGATATAGTAAAAAAGAAAAAAAAAATCTAGTCTACCTCTTGTGCACTGATGTAGATTGGTTTGTTGAGTATAAGCCAGACAGCAGTTTCCCAACAGCCAGGATGTGTTGTGCTACCCTCATATGTCATATAGCCATCAGTTTCCGGGAGGAGTTCTCTCAAGGATAGATGACCCACTGGCGCTGTTTGCGCTGTAATTAATCAATTATTATATAAATATATTTAACATGACATATAACTGTATTGTCAAATCACTTATCACTTTATTTACATTTCCCTTTATCATAATAATCATAATAAATGTTTTAACTGTAAAAAAAGTAAATAAAAATGTAACCCCTGTTGTGACAATGAGTACCAACCCTATTTTAATAAATAATATGGATTCATTTATAATAAAAATTTGTGTAGAAAATTATTTTAATTTTATTTGGTCTATTTTTTTTTTATGTATATAAAAATATTATTTTGAATCTTAAAAAATATATAAAAAATATGTTTGGTTTTCTTTATAGATAAATATTGTAATCAAATATTTAAAATATATATAATTTTTCGTGAGACATACATACATACAGTTCTGTATACATACATACAAAAATCAAAAATGCGACATCAAAATGCCTAAAACCACTTTTTTATATATAACGATTTAAGTTGATTGTATAAAGTTTAGTTCTAAACCGTTATGCTATAACTATTATCTAAACTTATATGAATCAACTTACTTTACATAGAAATATAAATGTTTAACATTAAATCAACAATGTGGATGTATATCTATAGATATGATTATACTAGTTTATTCATTTTTTTATCAACACATTAACAAAGACTTCAGCTGTTGACCACATTCATATATCGATCTATTCTTCATTACACATGCTTCGTCAATCATACTTTATTTTGTATGTTTTTTTACTTAGATATTTAGTCACAATTTGGAAAAAGTTTACAAATCATTGAACTATATTTCTTATTTGAAATTTTTTTGTGTTGGAATATTCATATCTAATTAACATGTAAATATTGTTGTTGCAATCTATACAATTTTGAAAATAACAAAAAAAAATAATTGCAATAAAAAGTTAGACAAATCATTTTATGAATCAACAATATTTACATGTTAATTAGATATGAATATTCTATATACAACATGGTTCTATATACATTTAAACAAAAGTAAATTCAGTCGAAAAATCTATTTAAACATGAGAATTTATCGGGATATTTTTTTTTTTTAATTATATATGTGTTAATAGCAAATAAAGTTGAAAAAGACAGACTTGACTGTTTTTTCCTTGTTAATTTTAAAGATTATATATACAGAATCTGTTGAAAATGATGCTTTATAAATTATTTAATTATTTATATAAATTAAAAATGCAGTGCATCAATAGCAAGGCAACATACTCGAGTAGAAATTTGTTAAGGATAGCCTGAACACGGATCCGGATCTTATCAGGGCAAAGCCATTCCTTTTCAGGTATCTCTAATATATCCGGATCCATTCCGGATCAGGGAATCGCAGAGCGATCCCTATTTGAGTATCGCTATGGCATCCTTATCTGACCTGGATCAAGTTCACCTTATTTCAGCCTGAACCAGGATTTGATCAAGTAAAAAATTTAAACAAATCAAGATGTAATCGCAAAAAAAAACAAGTAATTGCATAAATAATTTTTCAAACAATTATTTATGCAATTACATCTGTCTTTCTAGCTAATGAACATTGAAAGATACATTCTAAGTAATTAATTAATAATTTTTAAGTGAGCAATTATCGATTTAAAAATTATTTAGGCATTTGCGAAAAAGACAAGTACTGGTAAAATAATTATTTAAACAATTATTTAACCAAATGCATTTATTTTTATAGCCAATTGAGTATTAAAAATGCATTAAAAACGTTCTAAGTGATAAATTGGCTAAGAAAAAAGATGTACAGTAGAACTTCGATTATCCGAACCTCTATCTTCCGAACCCTCTGTTATCCGAACCGCTGTGTGAATATCCGAATGTTCTACTATCCTGACGTTTTTATAAAAAAAAAAACAAAAAACTAAAAAAATAAAAGAAATTAAAGAAATAAAAAATGAATAAACATCTTTTTTCGTAGTCAATTGTTCACTTAAAAATTATTAATTTATATTTTTAAATGCATTTTAATATCCGATTGGCCAGGGACACATATGTAATTGCAAATAAATAATTTTCAAATCAATTAATTGCTTACTTAAAAATTATTAATTAATTACTTAAAATGTATTTTCAATTGTCTATTGGCTTAAAACACGAATGTAATCAACACAATTATTATTTAAGTACTTGTCTTTTTTGCAAATACATCTTTTTTCTTAGCCAATTTTTCACTTACAAATCATTAATTAATTACTTAACATGTATTCTCAATTGTTTTCCCTGATCAAGTTTTGATCATATCCTGAACTGAATTTGCACTCGGGCATGTATTAAAATGATGTATTATTGTATCAGGCAGTATTATTCAAGTATACACGTGACTACATTGAGAATAACCCTATTACTACACCTTTGATTCACCTCTCGCATTAGATTCTTTTGTTTTTTTTTAAATTTCTATTGAGCCTTCTGTAAGAAATATTTCGGTAAAAAGTAAGCATTTTATTTGATCTTCTAGAGAAATATATAAGTTTCGGAATATTATAAATTTTAATGATAAAAATCTTGGTAAGTTTGTCTTTATAACATATAATATATAATAGTTGAACATGCACTGTGAGTAATATCGATTAAGGATTTATCTTTTACATAAGAATCTTTATTTTATGATACGCTTTACCATGCAAATATTCCTTTGTTCCTAATGTTCCTTTCCAATAGGAATGAATATTCACACCAAAATCTTCTCTTATGTCCAGACGACTTGAATGAGATAAGAACTAAAAACCAACATCTTCTATCTTTTTTTTGACCAACTCATATCATAATAAAAATTTTATATATTTATATGTTTATATAATAATCAAAACAAAATCACAGATTTATGTACCCCGAAAAGCCTCAATTTTTTGTTTTTTTTTTTTTTTTCTATCTTTAATAATCAAAAAACGTGAATTGAAAAAATATCTCAAAATTTTGGAGTATAGAGCTGCATAGTTTGCTGGATACAGGAAAAAAAAAAAAATAAGGCGGTTTTTATTATAATGTTATTAACACAATGCAATTGCTACTGTGAAAAAATGCCTCATTTTATTTTTTCTCTATCCAGCAAATTATACAGCTCTATACGCCAAAATTTTGAGATATTTTTTCAATTCACGTTTTTTGATTATTAAAGATAGAAAAAAAAAAACCAAAAATTGAGGCTTTTCGAGGTACATAAATCTGTGGTTTTGTTTTTTTTTTTTTTTTTTGTTCACAAAAAAAAAAGTTATTTATAGTTGTTTAGTAAAAATTATATAAATATGAATTACGTAAAAATTCATAAAATATATAAATTTATAAAAATATTGTACTCGAATAAATAAACATAGCTGTGTATACATCAAGAGCGAAATTATTTTTTTTTTTCTATTTAATTGACTCACCCATTTTATTATTTTTTTTACATGAATAATAATAAATTTTTTATGATAGCGGACCACAAATTCAATAATTACTGATTTGTTTTTTTTTTCAAATTTAAATTTGATATGAATGTAAAAAAAATGAAAAAACACGATTCAAGAAAAAAAAAAATTAATCTCACTTGGAAACTTTATAAACAATCGGTTTTTTTTTTATTATAATTCATTTTAAATTAAAATTTATAAAATCAAGAATACATCAATAATCATTAAATTCATGGCCCGAAGTTATCAACAATTGATATTTTTTATTTAAACAAAAAAAAATCAAGCGGCAGGCAGTTTTCGTGTGACGGCTATGCTATACGGTTACATTTTCATTTTTTTGACTATATCTAATTGCTGGACGTAGTTGTGCACCAACACATGCCTCGATATGATATACACACATGTTGTATATGTATAATACAAAAAACTCGGGAGAAGGGATAGGCGAGGGGTTAGCGCGACGTGTCCGAAAAAACGTGGACATTTCAGCTTAAAAATTTATTTTTTAGTAAGATTTGTTACCTGGCTTTTGTTGAACTCTATATCTTTTTTACTACTTGTTGAACAAATACAAGAGTAGGCTCATTCGAGAGAGTGTCATTGATTTACATATGAAACTATTTTTACTTTTTTTTTTAAACCAATATTTAGCAAGATATAAATTAAATAAAAACTGATGACGTCACGGACCACTGACGTAAAATACTTATACGGTAAGTAGAGTATAAGAGGATCTGGCGCACCGTGTATTTTAAATGGGCCTGAGTCTGTTCAGAACTGGTTTTTAGGCTTCCCCTCCAGCCCCTCCGTGTCGTTTAGTGCTATACCCCGCGGAGATCCCTACGAACTGAGGAGTAATTTCCCTTCGCGTATCTCCCCGCGGCTGGTCCCGTCAAGCTAAACACCCCTTTAAACACCCCTTTAAACAACCCCTAAAATATTATAATTATTAATTTATAAACAACCCCTAAAAATATTATTATTATTATTTAAAAAAATATTATTATTATTATTAAAAAATTATTATTATTATTATTATTTATTATTATTTAAAAATATTATTATTATTTAAAAAAATTTATTATTATTAAAATATTATTATTATTATTATTAAAAAATTATTATTATTTAAAAAAAATTTATTATTGTCATTATTATTATTATTATTATTATTAAATTATTATTATTATTATTATTATTTAAAAATTATTATTTTATTTTATTAAATTATTTTATATATATATATATATACCATATGAGCGAGAGAGAAAGAGATGAACAGCTGTCTGGCATGCAAGAAATACTGTGTTGCATGCAAGTATAGGCATGCAAGGCCCAGTGTATACGCAGGGCTTTTTCTTTGATGTGAGCGATAGAAGCAACCAAGTCTCAACTCATGCGCGCGCTTACTTCTACAATATATAGATATACTCCTATACAGTGGTAGCACGTGGGGCCCGGTATACAGTTTAAGGGGTGTATCTATATATATAGATATACTTTTATATTTATTTGAAAATATTTTTTTATGTTTCTTTTATTTTTTAAATGTCATATTATTTATTTTTAAATACAGGTGCATTTTATGGATAATAGGTCAAAAAATTAAAAAACACATTTATTTATTCTTTACATATTTTTTTTTCTTTATTTATACATTCATTTCCGGTGACATACATAAAGTACATTATTAAAAAATTTTTGTTATATTATTTAACCAGTTTCGTCAACACTAGTATTTTTAATTGAATCCATTTTATTTAAAAAATATTTTTTGATACATCTTGCATGTAAAAGAGCACATTCGTGATATGGTAAATTATTATGAATTATACATTTAGATTTTGATGTTTCTGTTGACAAAAATTTATTCCAGTCATTTAAATTTTCAACATTAATAATATCTCGACCAAATAAATTTTGTAAAAACATTGTAGACTCATCATTATTTGTTATTATTAATTTACTTTGTTTTACTACTGTGCGTAAAATACTTAATACTTTTTCTATATTACTTTCTCCATCAAACCAATGCAAACCATGAATTTCTTTTAGACGTCGTTGATTTTCTACTTTTGCACTTATAGGGAGCTCTGAATATTCACAAGGTGCAGTTAGAATCCAATGATTAACTACATTACCAATAACACTAGCCACAGCAATTTCCTTAGGTATAAATTTATAATCTTTATTAATAAATCCATTCATTGTAATTATCCAGTCGTACATCTTGAAAAACCTTTTTTTATATCCTCATATAATTGATCAAAATTATATAATAATGTTTCGTAAAAAAATAATCTAAATGATGAATTTTCAGTTGTTCTCAAAGTTTCTTCAATGGACAAGATATGTAGGTAATTCGTACTCAGATAAATTTCTTTCAATACGTCAATTGCTGGTAATTTTATATAATCTTCTAACATTATACGTTTAAATATGTGATGTAGAAGATCATTGTAGTATGTTTCGGCAGGTATATTTTCTAGACTTCTTATACAGTATTGGACCCAGGGTAATTTATATCCAATTTCTTTCATTGACACTTCATGCAGACCAATTTTACCAAATCCTTCATCAATAATAACAGAAGGTGTGTTGTGTGAATAACTAAAAGTTATTTCGATATCATCAAATTTAATTGGTGAATATTTTTTCTTCTTTGCTTCATTTGTATCTTCATTGGATGAATACCAAGATAATATAAATTCAAGTTTCTTTACAAATTTTTCCCATTTATATATTGGAAATAAAATTGCTCTTTTTGAAATATTGTCACAAATTTGAATATTTATTTTATGATCTAACCAAAATCCGACACGTATAATTTTTGTTTGTGACTTGTTAAGTGCAGCTGAATGTGCCAAGAGAAGATTACTACTTGACTGCATGATTAAGTTTATTTTATTTATCGAAACAGTGGCTCTTTATATAATTATTCAATAAGTAGGGAAAATTTAATAAGTAGAACAAGACAGTGTAGGGGGAAAAATTTAATAAGTAGAAGTAGAATAAGATACTGTCGGGGGGACAGGTTTAACATCCACGTGACATTTATCTTTTTTAAAAAATGATAAAATTTTTTTGATAATAATTAAAAATGCTGGTAATAAAATAACTAATGATAAAATAAGGCCCATTACAATTTCAGCAAGAACAATTTTAAACAAGACATTTTTTTCATGATTTTTTTCATTTATTTTTTCTCGTTGTTGTATTAATTCTTTTTTTATTTCTTTAAGAGATGTATCATAAATTAAAACGGCTGGATTCGGTGATGAATAATTTGTTTCTCCTATATTAAATTCAACAATTTCTGGTAATAATTTTGTAACATTTAATGTAGCTGTCATTTTAAAATTATATAATGTATCAATGTCTATTGCCTGTTGTCCAAATAATGTACCATAGCTTATGTGTGCGTGACAACCTGCTCGGATACGTAGTATACCTACACCACGGAGAATAATAGTTTTCTTTTTCTTTTCTCCACATAATATATGCAACTCCTGTTCTCCTGGTAGACTGAATAACCATCCACGCTCATTATTTAATTTTTTCCAATAAGGGGTAAAATAACGAGAAATTTTAATGTCACAATTATGTAATGGTGATTCATTAATTTTGGTAATTAAAGAAATTTCACATCCACCTTGATGTGAACTTTCATAGATAGGATATGATAATGCTTCACATATATGTATATTAACACTTGCTTGACAAAAAGGTAAATCAGTTTTTTTTTTTATGAGAGTATATTGTGATTGATCAGATGATAAAATTAAATAATTAGCTCTTGGTTTTATCCAAGCAGATCCTATTGTTTTATTACCCAATTCTTGAGCTAAAGGATATGATCGTAATTTATAAATATGATAAACTGGATTTTCCGTTAATGGAATTTTCATTAAAACAAATAATCTTCCATTATCATAGCCTATATTAATTTGTGATATTTTACTCAAGTGTCCAGCAATCACATCTCTGATATTCATAGGTAAATTAAATTTATCACTATGTTTAGCAAAAAATTCAAGTGAAGCTTCTAATTTTTGTGCTGACAATATTTCAGGGTGAAGTATATTAAGTTTAGATAAATTAATAGAATCAATTACAATTTTTAAAAAATGATTATATCCATCAATAATATTTCCCAGCTCTTGTAAATAAACTTCTATTTGATGATGGAGACCCCAATATGATTGTCTTGAAGGCTCAAGAAACGTGTGAGGTGAAAATTCATCAATAAAATTGTTTAATCTTACATAAAACCAATAAGTTGTTGAATTAAGTAAACGCGTAGATTCATTGAAATCATTTTGGAATCGTTGTACTTCAGCCGGTAATATATGTGTTAAATTTTCAAAGTCCGATATATAATTTTTTTTTTCATTTATCATTTTAGTAATTTGTTGATTATAAAAATTACATTCTTCATCACTTAAAGATGTAAAAAAAGATTTTCCAATTAAATTATTTTTGTCATTAAATACGTCACGTTTTTGTTTCATATCTTTTTCTATTTCAGGTTGAGTTGAAATTGCTTTTAATTGTATTATATATTCTTCTGAAAATTTTAATTTTAATAATATTGAATCTCTTTTTTTAATTAATTGGTAACACAAACTGTAAGAATAATGTTCCACTAATTTACATTTTTTGTTAAATGATTCCAATATTTCTAATACCTCTTCATTTAATCGTGGTTGATGTGATAAATACCAATCCAAATCAATAAATGTTATAAGTTTAAAATTATTTATTGAAAATTTAAAGTCATATAAATAATCGTAAAAAAGTCCCGCACCTGTTTGTATTTGTCTAACACTATAATCATTATCACTTGCAGCTGATACACTAACTACTAAAAATACTATGTATAAATTCATTGTACTAAACATACTGACTTGATCCACTAATTATTACTGCTATTTATACCAAAAATTCATATCAATTACGAAACACCGCCACCTGTACTTGAAAAATAATTATGTAATTACGTATGTACATGATGACGTAAAGGTGTCGTACAGGTAGAGAAAAAAAAGATAGAAGAAAAAAAAATAGAATTGAAAATTAGTTTTTTTTTCCCAAGAAAAATTTATAATTTGCATCCCAGACATAGATATTTATTTAGTATGGCGCCACTTTTTTTTTTTTTTTTATTGAATATTTCTATTTTATAAATAAATTCATTTTAAAAAAATATATATATTTTTATTTATAAATAAATTCATTTCTTAACAAAATATATATTTCTAATGAAAAAATAAAATTTTGTTTGCTATCTTTTCCTTACAACATGGGTGGTTAAAAGAATGTATAGAAAAGTCACCTGTATAGATTAAAAAAAGAGAAACTCTCTTTTGTATTTTCATTTCTATATTTTTATTTTAAATTTAAACTATTTTTTGTTCAAATTTAAATAGATGTTTACTCTCTCGGATGATCTCAAAATTTACATATATTTAACAATAGACTATTTTTTAATACAAAATTTTTTTATTAAAAAAAGAAAAAATATTTTTTAAAAAAAGATAAATTTTAAACAATCGCTAGTGGGGATATTTTTTAGACTATGCTTGATCTTAGGAAAGGTCAGTTAAAATTTAACTTCCATCGTTAACACTTCAAAAGAAAAAAATCCAACTTTAAAAAAATGGAAAATTTAAAAGAACAATTTTTTGATCGCGAATTCGAAGTTGTCGCACCGGGCGTAATACGGGAAATTCGTACCTATCTTTTTAAACAACCGGCTATTATTAATAAAATCAATGGTGAATCGAAAGAAAAAATAACGTTTCGGGAATTATATTATTTGATGAAATATATTACTTGCGGGGATAAAATGGCAGAAGATATGGGTAATTTCGGTGCTGAAATTAAAATTTTTAATAATGATTCGGACGAAGAAAAGATTGATGATATTCTGGAAATCGATAACCCCGTGAAGTTATTAATATTCAAGTTTTTTAATAACATTATAAATTTAATCAACAAGCAAGAACAATTTGAAGAGTTTTTACGTAAGTATTAAAATATATATAAATAATAGTGTAAAAAATTAAAGTGAAAAAAAAAAAAATTTTTAGACAAAAAAATATAAAAAAGTGAAAAAATTCAAAGTGAAAAAAAAAAAAATTTTAAAAGAAAAAAAAAGTGTAAAAAAAAAAGTGTACAAAATTAAAATAGAATAGTTTAATAAAACAGTAAATTTACAGGTGAAGGACAAGAAAAGAGAGCAGGATTAAAGAGGAACCACTCACGTGTTCGAACCCGCAGCCCAGTAAGATCTTTGGTCCCATTTAACAGTGATGGTGAGACGGAATGGATAAGTAAGTTTTTGTTTATAAATTTTGTTTATAATTTTTTTGTTTATAAAATTGTTTATAATTTTTTTGTTTATAATTTTTTTTTTTGTTTGAAAAAAAATTTTTTTAAATAAATTTTTTTTAAATAAATTTTTGTTTCTATTTTTGTCATAGTTTAAAATTTTGATTGATAATTTTTTTCAAATAAATTTTTGTTGAGACTTTTTTTTTTTTTGTTTAAAAAATTTTGTTAATACTTTTTTTGTTTAAAAATTTTGTTTATACTTTTGTTTGAAAAAATTTTTTTGTTTAAAATTTTGATCGATAATTTTTTTTTTTTTAATTCATTTTTTTATAGGCACACGTAAAGAAATAGTTGTAAGATCTGGAACGCCCCCATCAGTACAAGATGTAAACACTATAGAAGTGCGTGTTCCATCCCCGCCTGTTATTAGAGAAATAGTTGCTACCCCTAGCGACAGTGACGTAACAGAGTGGGAGAGTAAGTATTTTTTATTTCATTTGTTTATTTTGCTCTTGAATTTATAATAATAAATTTATAATAATATTTTTTTTTTTGTTTAGATCCTACATCACCAATACTTGCAGGGGGGCTCGCACATGAAACATCGAGTGATAGTGAGTGTGATGAACTTCTCCGTTTATGTAAGTTTTGTTTATATTTTTTGTTCATAAAATTGTTTATAATTTTTTTGATTAACAATTTTTTGTTTATAAAATTTTTTTGTTTATAAATTTCCAATTAGTTTTTTCGTTTATAAATTTTTTTGTTTAATAATAATTTTTTTGTTTATAAAATTTTTTTGTTTATAAAATGTTTTTTTGTTTATAAAATGTTTTTAGTTATAATTTTTCGTTTATAAAAAATTTTTTGTTTATAAAAATATTTTGTTTATAAATTTTTTTTTGTTTAATAATAATTTTTTTTGTTTATAAAAATATTTTGTTTATAAATTTTTTTTTGTTTAATAATAATTTTTTTGTTTATAATTTTTTCGTTTTTGAAAATCTTTATTTTTTCTGTTTTATACGCTTCTTTTAAAACACCTGTTCTATTGTTAAAGGGGTCCCAAGGAAAATACGAACTGAAGATCAGGTAGTCCCATTCATAAAAACACCAGTGAGTAGTGAATCGGAGCAAGACATTGAGGAGCCACTGGGTGTTGGAAGATGTTATGTTTGCTATACAAAAATAAACATGAATGAACAAGGGTGCAGCACTTGTCGTAGAGAAAAAATATGGTACGTATATTTAAACTTATGGTATTAAAATTTTTTTTTTCTATTAACTGCATATAATGTAAATAATAATCAGGTGGGATAATTCTATATATATTCGTGTTAAAAAATATTTTTAGTCATTAAATTTTTAATATTGATAATGGATAGTTCAAGTGAAGACGAGTTTCAAGTTGGTGGTAGTGAAAGTTGTATCGAGTTACTTGACGAAAGACATGACGAAATACCGCGATTTTCTTTATCAAGTACGACATATACATTTAAAATAAAAGACGTACCTAATGATCGATCAATTCCAGAGTTTCTCGAGTCAGCTTTTCATCAAGTGTATTCACGTGTTAAATCTTTATCAAGTAATAATACTGATAGAATTATTTTTAACTTTCGATCAGAAAATATGAGTACTGATTCTTTTACAAATTTAACACCTATTCATGACTTTACTTTTGATCGGTTATGGACAATAATAAGTAGTATATGTCAAAGTGCGGGGGGTATTGATGCAACGTCAGCATTTAATATTAAAGTTATCATTTTAAAACGAATTGTTGGTGGTTGTAGTATGCCAAAAAGTGAAAGATCAAAACATGGAACTCTTTTAATTAATAATGAAGATAATTTATGTTTACCAAGATCAATTGTTGTAAAAATTAGTGAATTAGAAACAAATAAACTTGATGTTGCTAAAATAAAAGCCGTGCGTGATAGTAGACGTGAACTACAAAAAACTTTAACTCTTGAATTTATCAATAAATCTGGTGTTATTATTCCCCCTGAAGGTTGTGGTTTAGAACAAGTGAGACAATTTCAATTATATTTAGCAACGTGTACTATTAAACGTGTTATAAAAATATATAAATATGTTGCGAATAATATTAATGGTCATGAAATAATATTTGATGGTACAAATTTAGTTCCGGGTTTTATATGTGATGAAAAAAATTATATACCAATTGCGTATTATGAAAATAGTAAACATTATGAACCAATAAATAATATAATAACATTTATGCATGGTACAAAAAAATATTGTTTAATTTGTGATAAAAGATATTCATCTCCGGAAACTCATTTATCATGTCCAGGTCGATGTGATAGATGTTTAACTAATTTATGTACTATAGACGTAGATTTGATTGAGTGTGAGGATTGTGGTCGTAGTTTTTACGGTGAAGAATGTTTAAATAAACATAGAGCTCCTCGATCGTATAATTTAAAACATTCAGTATGTGGTGCAATAAAAAAATGTCAAAAATGTTTTAAAAAAGTTACTTTAAATACTAATCATTTATGCGGTTATTATTATTGTTCAGCATGTGAAGATTTACAACCACCATCACATTTATGTTATTTTAAAAGTAAAATAAATTTAAAAAAAAAAAAGATTTGTGCGCTTATGTTTTTTATGATTTTGAAACAATGCAATCTGAAATAATTAATAATGATAATAAAATATATAAAATTCATGAAGTTAATTATGTAGTATGTCACCTTGTTTGTGATAAATGTATGAATGATACAAATGATTTAGATGATCCTAATATAGCGATTGAAAATAAATGTAGTTCATGTACTAATCGTGAGTTTATAGCTGAGGGTAAAAATACTGTTAAACTATTTGTTGATTTTTTATGTGGAATAAAAAATAAATATAGTGAAATAATTATTTTAGCTCATAATCAAAAAAATTATGATGGACAATGGGTTTTAAAAGAATTAATTAATCGTAAATTCGAATCAAAAATAAATACTATAATTAGTGGTACAAGTATTAATGTTTTATCAATTGAAAATATGAAATTTATAGATTCACTTAATTTTTTTCAAGCTCCTTTAAGTGCATTACCTCGTATGTTTGGTCTTGATGAAAAAATTGGAAAAGGTTATTTTCCACATTTTATTAATGATGAATTACATCAAAATTATATTGGTCCAGTACCATCACCAGAAATGTACGGTATAAAAGCAAAAAATAAAAAAGAACTTGAAAAATTTAATACTTGGTATAAAGAACGAGTTGAGTCCGGAGAATTATTTGATTTTAAAAAAGAAATAAAACATTATTGTACTTTAGATGTTATTGTATTACGTATGGCATGTTTAAAATTTATAAATTTAACTTTAAAAATTACTAATGTTAATCCATTTCGAGAAGCACTTACTTGTGCCTCTCTTTGTATGCGTGTTTTTCAACGAAATTATTTACCAAAAGAAACAATTGGTATTGTACCAAAAAATGGTTATAGATTAGCTGATAATCAATCAAAAGAAGCTCTTCAATGGTTAGAATGGTTAGCATATTCAACAACATCAAATATTCAACATGCTGGAAATTCTCATGAAGTAAGAATTGGTTTAAAACAAATAAAAGTAGATGGTTTTAATAAAAGACGTAAAATAATTTTTCAATATCATGGTTGTTGGTGGCATGGTTGTACAAAATGTTTTATTTTTAATAGAAATGTTATTCAAAAAGATGGTACTACTTTAGAAGAACGTTTTGAGCGTACACAAAATATAACTAAATATTTAGAAGGAGAAGGTTATACTGTTGTTGAAAAATGGGGTTGTGAATTTAAAAAATTAATTAAAGATGTACCTCAAATAAAAAATTTTGTCGAATCAATTGATGCAAATTATTTTACACCTTTAGATCCACGTGACGCGTATTTTGGTGGTAGAACCGAAAATTTTGTTGAGTCATATACGGTACAACCAGGTGAAACTATACAATATTTAGATTTTACTAGTTTATATCCGGCTGTTTTAAAAATGTGTGCATTTCCAATAGGTCATCCTAAAGTATATGTGGGACGTGATATTGAAAAAAAATATCCAAATAATGATATTTCACAAATTAATGGTTTAATTAAATGTCGTGTTCTTGCACCATCTGATTTGCAT
>WSYQ01000795.1:0-53400 GCA_011426435.1 Lysiphlebus fabarum
ATCGACCGTGGCAGCATACCATGGTGGCATTTAAAAAAAAAAAAAGAAAATAGAAAAAGATTGAAATTTTGTGAATTCTGGACTCAAGGCCTTAACCATTATAAAAATTTCATTGAGTCCAAATATTTTTAGATTTTAAATTTATTTCAATTTTTTAGAAAGTGCCACCTTGAAAAAATCGGGATATGTTAAATTTTCAAAACTATTTTTGCGCCAAAGATGTTTACACATAATTAACCCGCGAGTCTAGAATGGCTCACAAATTTTTTTATAAATTATAATGTTACCAACATAAAAACAAAAATCTGGACTAAAATAAATTATACAAAATAAATTAATAAACTGAATTATAAACATAAGCTAGATTTGTTACCAACATAATAACAAAAATCTGGAATTTTGAAATAATTTTAATAAAAACGCAATTTTGAAAAATTGATTTTACTTTAAAAAAAAAAATATACAAGTAAAAAATTTAATTTTTTTTTTATTAAAAAGCTTGATATTAATTTATGGGATCACACTGAATGAAATTTTGATATTGATAATTTATAATATTTAAATTAGTCAATTTAATTTTAGCAAGGACAAAGGTTACCTCTATTTCGTGTATATTAGTCTCGGTAGTGCCTTTTCAATTTCATTTGTTTTTCTAATTGAATATATTTTTTTTCTACCGTGTCTCTTGATAAATGCATTATTATTATTATTTTTTTTTTATTTATGGGGGGGGGGAGGGGTGCTAGACAAAATGTCCTGATTTGGTGTTCAGCGCATATGAAACCCTGATAAAAAATTTTCTCCGACTTTTGTCCGACCTTTCTCCACCTGGAAATTATTCCGCCATTTCTCCACCAATTTGTCCAACCTATATTCAACTTTTCTCCAACCTTCCTCTTTCTTTCTCTAACATTTTTAATATATTATTATATATTATATGTATAATAAATTAATATATTCAATAAATTATCATGGAAATTATTAGTTATATATTATTATATTAGTTTAATATATTATACGAATAAGTATAAAAAATAATTGCCTACTCTACGAATCATCATGAATAAATTATTTATTTTAAAAAATTCATTTATTATTTTTTATTATATTAACCCTAAAAAATAAATACAGAAAATTATTCTACACTCTACTAATTAATATTCTTTTTTTCAAGTAATATATTTCAAATTTATAATTCCGTTCGTGCTTCTTGACGCGGTCTAATGCGTTAGTCAGAAAATTAAGATATCATCGTTCGTCGGTTCGATTTCCGTTAGTTGCGTGCACGTTATCCATATAGTTGTTTAATATATTTCCTACGTCTTTTGTTTGCCTCTCTTTTCTCTTTCAGCTATAGTTAATAAACAAAAAAACAAAAAAAAAGCGATAATTTAATTTATAATTTTTTTGTTTTTTAATTTTTGATAATATTTTTTGATCACACTTTGACCAAGTAGCTTGATCAAGACTTGATCCATTTTTGCGTTACGTTTTGATCTATTCTTGATCAAGTTGTCTGATCAAAACTTGATCCGAGTGTAAGTTGCCTGATCAAGTTTTGATCATATCCTGAACTAAATTTCCACTCGGGAAAGACGGAATAATTTTCAGGTGGATGAGGGTCGGAGAAAGATTGGACAAATGGCGGAAAAAAGGCGGAACAATTTTTAGGTGGATTAGGGTCGGAGAAAGGTTGGATAAAGGTTGGTTGAAGATTGGAGAAAAGTTTGATCCAAGAAAGATCCCTTTTAAATGAACATTTTAAAAAAATTGTTTCTTTTTTTTAAAAAAATTTTTATAAACTAATTCGACCCTTGGGATTTCGGAAAAATTATTTAAAAAATTCTACCCCCCTCGGAAAGGGGTGAAAAAAAAAAAATAAAAAAAAAATCGTTAATTTCTCGGTTTCTAACAATTATAGAAAAAAAAGTTTAAAATAAAAATTGTAAATTAAATTTTTTTAAGAGGGGTACTTTAAATGAATTTTTTTGATTAAACTAACCGTTTAATTAATATTAATTTTTTAAGTTGTAGATAATTATTATTTTGGGGTAGGAATTTATCTGATGACGTCAAAAAAAAAAATTTTTAGTTGAAAAATAACAACAATATAAATTGTTAATTGAAGATTAATATTAATTAATATTAATATTAATATTAATATTAATATTAATTGAAGATATTAATATTAATATTAATTGAAGATATTAATCTTTAAGTAACAATTTATATTGTTGTTATTTTTCAACGTAAAATTTTTCTTTTTCTAAAAATCATAAAGTTTGTATTTATCCTTTTTAAACGAAAAAAAAAAATCAAAATCGATGAATAATTAAAATCATAATTTAATTTTTAATATAAATTTTTAATAAACAATTTATATTGTTGTTATTTTTCAAGTAAAAATTTTTTTTTGTCCTAACCTCGTATTAGTAAAAATCAGTGCCTTTGGAACAAAAAAAAAATTTTTGAAATCGATCGATTATTAAAGTTTTTGTTTATTTTTTAATAATAATTTTTTAATAACAAATTGTGTTTTGTTATAATTTTTAAAGTGAAAAAATTTTTTTTTTCTAATAATATAATTGTGTGTACTTGTCTTTTTTAAACAAAAAAAAAATTTTTGAAATCGATCGATTATTAAAGTTTTTATTTATTTTTTAATAATAATTTTTTAATAACAAATTGTGTTTTGTTATAATTTATAAAGTGAAAAAATTTTTTTTTTCTAATAATATAATTGTGTGTACTTGTCTTTTTTAAACAAAAAAAAAATTTTTGAAATCGATCGATTATTAAAGTTTTTATTTATTTTTTAATAATAATTTTTTAATAACAAATTGTGTTTTGTTATAATTTATGAAGTGAAAAAATTTTTTTTTTCTAATAATATAATTGTGTGTACTTGTCTTTTTTAAACAAAAAAAAAATTTTTGAAATCGATCGATTATTAAAGTTTTTATTTATTTTTTAATAATAATTTTTTAATAACAAATTGTGTTTTGTTATAATTTATGAAGTGAAAAAATTTTTTTTTTCTAATAATATAATTGTGTGTACTTGTCTCTTTTAAACAAAAAAAAAATTTTTGAAATCGATCGATTATTAAAGTTTTTATTTATTTTTTAATAATAATTTTTTAATAACAAATTTTGTTTTGTTATAATTTTTGAAGTAAAAAAATTTTTTTTTTCCAATAATATTATTGTTTGCACTTGTCTCTTTTAAACAAAAAAAAAATTTTTGAAATCGATTCATTTTTGAAGCTACTATGCAATTGTTAATTTTATTTATTATAAATAATTGCTTTTGTTTATACTTTTAGGTCATGAATGGATCGGACGCGAATAAAAATGAAATTAAAAAGAAATATCCGTCCAGAGTTATTTTTTTTTTCTATCTTTATTTTTCATAAGTGTGTCTTTGTTTTTGTTTTTTTTCTTTTATTTTTTTTTTTATCGATCGTGTGCGTGTTTTTTTTTTTTTTTTTGACGTCATCAGATAAATTCCTACCCCAAAATAATAATTATCTACAACTTAAAAAATTAATATTAATTAAACGGTTAGTTTAATCAAAAAAATTCATTTGAAGTACCCCCCTTAAAAAAATTTAATCTACAATTTTTATTTTAAACTTTTTTTTCTATAATTGTTAGAAACCGAGAAATTAACGATTTTTTTTTTATTTTTTTTTTTTCACCCCTTTCCGAGGGGGGTAGAATTTTTTAAATAATTTTTCCGAAATCCCAAGGGTCGAATTAGTTTATAAAAATTTTTTTAAAAAAAAGAAACAATTTTTTTAAAATGTTCATTTAAAAGGGATCTTTCTTGGATCAGTTGGTCAAATAGCGGAATAATTTTCAGGTGGATGAGGGTCGGAGAAAAGTTGGATAAAGGTCGGAGAAAGGCGTATCGTAAAACTTTTACTAAAACTAGTAAAAATAAAATAGCCACTACGAATATGGCAAAAGGCCATAATCTGTGCTAATCCAAGACCCTTTCCACAAGGTGCGTTAAGCCTCAATTGCTTAAAATACTGTGCTGTATTGTACCGTACCTTAAATGCAGACGCCGTCTGTGAACATATATTTTTTTCTCGCTCCTTCTTATTAAGTGTATCGGTGAACACTCAAGCGCTATTGATCCAGGCTAAATCCCTTTTAAATAGACATTTTCAAAAATATTATTGCTTTTAGTTAAAAAAATTCATACTAACTAATTCGACCCTTGGGATTTCGGAAAAATTATTTAAAAAATTCTACCCCCCTCGGAAAGAGGTAAAAAAAAAAAATAAAAAAAAAATCGTTAATTTCTCGGTTTCTAATAATTATAGAAAAAAAAATTTATATAAAAACTATAGATAAAAATTTTTTAAGGGGGGTACTTCAAATAAATTTTTATTTTTTAACTAACCGTTTAATTAATATTAATTTTTTAAGTTGTAGATAATTATTATCTTGGCGTAGAGGGTTCATCTGGTGGTTTATATTGATGCGCAACACGAACGCGCACGCGGCCGAAAAAAAATAAATAAATGTTCGTTCGTGTGCGTAAATCATACATGTGTATTGTAAATCAAGAAGCACGGTAGTGCCTCGAGTCAAGTATGAGAAAGGAAATATATATGTGTGTGTAAGAGTAACTACCGTGCCTTATTATACACGACACATTGGTGACCCCTTCCGTCCCCAATTATTTATGAATCAATTAAAATATGATGGAATCAATTAAAAAATACGGGGTTTTGTAATGATCCCATAAATCAATGTCAAGCTTTTTTTTAAAAAAAAAATCAGATTTTTTAGTGGCTTATTTTTTTTTTTATTGAACAATCAAATTAACGGTTGCGATTTTTTGGCTGAAAAACCAGATTTCTGATTTTGTTAAGTTGGTAGTACGGTATAACATTATTATAAAAATTTTTTTTTTTTTTTTACTTTTCTCACTTGCTCATTTTTGTTGGCTACACTGCAGAGTTGACATATGAATATATGATAAATATTGCAATATTGAATGTTAAAAATAATAAATATCAAATGATAGACTGGTAAAATAATTATAAATAAAAATTAAACTTGATGATATATAAATTGTGTATGTTACAAAAAAAACTTTACAAAAAGATGTGATATCTAACAAAAAACAAAAAACAAGTATTTTGTACAAAAAAAAGAGTCAAGTACTCGAAATTGTAGTCAATTTGTAATGTAACTTGTTTTGCCATTAATTAATCTAAAATGTTAAAAAAAAAAAAAATAATAAAAAAAAAAAATTATACTTGACCCTGCTAAACATAAGATTGAATAATGTTGGCTTAAAATTTTATTTTTAATTTAGGAAAAACTACGCAGGGTCAAGTATAATTTTTTTTTTTTATTATTTTTTTTTTTTTTAACATTTTAGATTAATTAATGGCAAAACAAGTTACATTACAAATTGACTACAATTTCGAGTACTTGACTCTTTTTTTTGTACAAAATACTTGTTTTTTGTTTTTTGTTAGATTATATTATACATTATATAAATGTAAATATTGGTCAACTGTATTTGAGGGTTATGTATATATAGTAAATACATTCAGGTGATTTTATAATTTTTTTAGTTAAATTTTTGATGGTGATATCATTAATTAATATTAATTACGTTTTTCTTTTTTTAATTATTCTAATATATATTAATATCTAATATATATATTTTTTTTTTATAGTTTGTCGAGTTAAATATTTAACATCCAAGTCAATTGAAACAAATGAACCAATATTATCTGCTTTTTCTTCAAGTTCATCCACTGATAATATTAATCAATTTAATTTCAAAGACAATTGTTTTGTCTGTGGGCTTGAAGGTAATAATGATACTAGCCATACAATAACTCGAAATAGCTTAAATGTTCAAATATTAAAGCTGGTAAAAAATTTAATTGATGATTCAACTATAAAAAAACGTTTGAGTAATAACACGTCGTTGTTTGGATTTCAATTGCACGACGAATTTCATGAACAGCTTTTATTAAATTCTAATCAAATTATATTAAAAAAAAGTAAATCTGAACTAAAATTAGAAGATAAAACATTTGTTAGTATATGTGATTATTTAGAAAGTGCTCGGCCTCGAGAAGTTTATTTATCTGAATTAAAAAACATTATGGTTGAAAAAACAATTGAAACAAATACATTATTTCGTCAATTGACTAAAAAATATGGTACTTGTATCACTATAAAAAGACAAAAAGGTAAAGACTCGATAATTTATTTCACTGATTGTTCTTTAAGTAAAATTTATACTGATTGGCTACTTGATAATTCATCATTAGATACAAAGGAAACAAATATAATTCTTAAATTTGCTGCTGAGATATTATTTAAAAATATAAAATTAAAAACTTATGATACCAGTCACTATAATACACCAGGTAAATTTTTTGATTCTGTTAAAGAAAATATACCAGATTTGTTATTGAATTTTTTACAATATTTATTTGATGATAACACAAGAAACACTGTTGATATTAAAAAAATATATAATTTGGCTCATATTATAATTTTAATAATTAAACCAAAGTCTTTTCTTTCTCATCTTCATCTTGCTATTGGAATGTACATTCATCGCAAAACAGGGTTTCATTGTGCACCATATTATCAACTACGTCTTTTTGAAGCATCCACAATCATGGATCCACCTAAAATTATTAGTGAAGATACTTTTGTACAGTATGTATTTGACAATACAGACCATAATGCTCAAACAATTGATGGTCACAAAACTTTCCATTGTCTTGGTGGAATTCGTATTCATACACCTGAATTTGGTGTAAAGATTGAGGGTTCATCAAGAAAACTTAGTATCATGCCAAACCCAAATGATATTATTTGTGTTAATAAAATACCTGATTCAAATTTACCAAGTAATTATGAGAGTGGCTGGAAAAAAATTGTATATATTGACCCTTATATAACAACTTTATATAATGAAAATGAGCATTTGTCTTCATGTTATACTGTGTACCTGTGGGCCAAACATTTTAAATTACCAAAAATACCTTTATGGAAAGGCTTTATGGAGGTTATGACAAAAGATAAAATTGATATTGATGTTTCAAGAATTGAATGTTTACCTTTTGTCAATCATAACCCATCTGATATTTCCACAATTTATACTTCTTTAATTCATGCATTAAATGAAACAAAAAAAATTAGACAAAAAACTTGCATTGTAACATATGATCAACCATTATATAAAAAAGCAATTGAAATAACAAGAGGTCTTGGTCTTCCTATAATTGTACGTCTAGGTGGCCTTCATATAATTATGGCTTATTTAGCATCAATATGTTATTTAATGCGAGGAAGTGGTTTAGCTGAACTTTGGAGTACAGTTTATGCATCATATTCTGTTAAATTCATGTTTACTGGTCATGCAATTGTTAGAGGTATAAGAGCACATGTTTTAACTTATACAGCTTTAGCCAGTTTAATATGTCGTGAAATAGATCACAGTGAATTTAAAGAATATGTTGAATCTTTTTTAAAAAATGTTGGTGGTGATGATGGACCTTTTCTTGGTGACTGTAACGTTGATACTAATATTGTTCATATGTCTAAGAAATTTATTGAAAAACTAAATGAATTAAAAAAAAATGGACCAACATCTGAATTGTGGATCCAGTATTTTAATTCTGTTACAATATTGTATAAAATTGTATAAAAATTGCTTCAATTTATTGAAGCTGATAGAACAGGAAATTGGGAATTACATTTACAAAGTGTTCGTAAAATGCTTCCATTGTTTCATTCAACTGGCCATTATTTATATGCTGAATGTGCACATGTATATCTTCAAGATATGATAAATTTAGAGTGTACAATGGATGAAGAAGAATATTATCAATATACTCATCAAGGTTATTTCTCTATTCGTAGAACAGATAAATCATTCAATGGAATTCCCACTGACATGGTTATTGAGCAAACACTTAATCGCTTTTTTGGTACAGATTTAGTACATGGTAGAGGAGTAACAGAAAGTGTAGTTGCCAGGTACTTGGGTGCAATGCCATCATGTTTTATGATAATGGAAGGGTTAGAAGAATATTGTGGTGTTATAACAGTGAACAACAAGTTGATCTTAACAAGTCAAGAATGAAAATTGATAATGAACATCTACAAAAATTTATCTTCTGGTTAGAACAACATAATCCATTTACTGTTAGAAGTATAATTGTTTCTCTATCAACAGGTGTAATGGGTGGTAAAGAGATTAATTGTTATAAAGCATTTGAAATAGGTCAAGAAGCAGTAAACAGTATGGTAGGCAAATTTACCACTGAAATTAAAATAAGATCATATTTAGTCAAAAATTTAGAATCAGCTAAAAATGAAATGCATTTATATGTAAAAAACAAAGATGTTGATGCATCTCTTAAAAAACTTGAAAATGTTCCTCATGATTTTATTAATAATCTGACACTTATTATTGATGGTAATTATCTTGTTCATCATGCTGTTAAATTGTGGCCTCATGGTACTAAATATTATGATATTTGTGAGCTTTATTTTAAATATATTCAACACAAATTTAAACAACAATTTGATTCAAATGAATTATACTAATGTATATTGTATTTGAAAACTATAATAATGAAGTATGTGGTGTTAAATCTTATGAACAATATCGTCATAACAAAAAAAATATATCCACAGATTTTCAAATGGATTTACATACAGTTGTCATTAGTACAAAAAAAGAATTTTTATCAAATCTATGTAACAAAATAAAGTTTGTATTATTATTACAAAATTTTTTAAAAGAAAAAAATGTAAATGTATCAACAGCATTACAAGATGGTGATAAAGAATGTATCAATTTGGCAACAACACTAATATCACAATATCGTAAACCTGTTGGTATTATTAGTGACAATATAGATATATTAATTTTATTGATTTCATTAACTGAAGCAAAAGAACACATGTACTTTTATAAATATATATCTCAAGCTAAAATGGAATTGTACTCAGCATCAGATTTTCAAGACACTTATCCATTTTTATTATTTGTACATGCTTTTTGTGGTTGTCATTCAACAAGTGCCATATATAATAAAGGCAAAAACACAGTATTAAAATTGATTAAAAATAACATTGAATTACAAAATTCAATTAAAATTTTTTATCAAAAAGAAACGTCCATGTTTGATATTTGTAAAACTGCTGAAATAATTATGAAAAATATTTATAATGCAACTTCAAGTGAAACAATTGAAGAAATAAGATATTCTCGATTTAATGCATTAACATCTTGCCCGGGAATAGAGAAACGACTATCCATGCTTCCACCAACAATTTCAGCAACACATGAACATGGTAAAAGAGTCTATTACTAAATACAACTATGGACTGGTAATTTAACTTTACAAGCACAACAATGGGGCTGGAAACGACTTCAAACGATACTGATTCCTGTGATGACTTTGGATCCACCAGCTCCAAAAGAACTGTGTCAGCAGGTAACATAATTTTCAATCACAATATTTTAAAAAAATTATTCAACAATATTTTATTAATATTGGATTTTTTTTTATTTTTTTTATTTTTTTACGTTTAAAAAAATATTTCTATGATACATATATTATGTCTATATATATATATATATTGTGCATATATATTTTTCTTATAACAGTGGTGGCAACACAATATTTAGAATAAAAAAATATTTATTTTAATTATTATCAAACACTTCATAATATTTTTCCTTTAATTATTTCAATATTTTAATTAATTTTTTTAGGTAAATTGTGGATGCACAAAAAGCCGCTGCAAAAGCAAGCAGTGTAAATGTTTCAAATCTGGAATACATTGTTCAAAGAAATGTCGACACTGTATTGTTTTAGGATGTGAAAATAACGCTTCAATCACTGAAGATGATGAAAAAACTGATGATGAATATGTTAATGATAATGTTAATGATAATGATAAAGATGATGATGATGATAATAATAATATTATTAATTACACAAATGCTAATGAAGAAAGTCAGTATGAAGAAGTACACAATAGTAACAACGATGATAGTTCTGAAAACAATTTATATAATAATCAAGGAAATAGAGGTCCAATATCTACATTCTATACACGATGGGCTTTTTCTTATGATAATTATGTTGATAAAACAGATATTCCATTTGATTCATTTTAATAAATATATATTTTGTAAAATAATTTTTCGATTTTAATTTACAATTTAAATTTATTTTTTAATAAAAATTTTTCTATAACGAATTGTATTTTGTTATTTTTCTTATTAATAATATATTTTTGTGTACTTTATTCTTTTGAACAAAAAAAAAAAATTTTTTAAATCTGTCGATTATTGAAGCTTGAATTAATATTTTAATAACAAAATGTTTTTTGTTATTGTTTTTCGGTAAAAAAATTTTTTTCATTAATAATATATTTTTGTGTACTTTATTCTTTTGATCGAAAAAAAAAAAATTTTTAAAATCTGTCGATTATTAAAGTTTAAATTAATTTTTGAATAATAATTTTTTAATAACAAAATGTTTTTAACATTAGCTTTTAAATAGCTAAGAAAAAGGATGTAGCTAAGGAAAAGAATGTGGCTAAGGAAAAGGATGTACTCAAAGACAATTTAATGAACGATTATTGATGGGATATGTATTTTTTTTGAGTACATCTTTTCCTTTAGCTATGTGCTCTTTGGTTTTTCAATAAATTGATGCTTAAATATAATTGTTGAATAAACAAATAGCTACGGAATAAGATGTACTCAGAAAAGATAATTTATTAAACAATTATTCTTGAAACAATTATTCGGAATATATCCATTTTCCTTAACTATTTGTCTATTAGACAATTATGTTCAGAAATTAATTTAAAAGAAAAATGAAAATAAATAGCTGAAGGAAAAAAATGTTGCTGAGAAAAAGGATTTACTTAAAAAAAGACAATTCAATAAACGATTATTGATGGGATATATATTTTTTTTGAGTACATCCCTTTCCTTAGCGACATTCTTTTCCTTCAGCTATTTATTTTTATTTATTTTTTAAATTAGTTCCTGATCATAATTGTCTAATGGACAAATAACTAAGGAAAAGAATGTGGCTAAGGAAAAGAATGTACTAAAAAAAAATACATATCCCATCAATAACCGTTTATTAAATTGTCTTTGAGTCTTTTTTCTTAGCAACATCTTTTTCCTTAGCTATTTGTTCATTTAACAATTATATTCAAGCATTAATATATATATTTTTTCTTCAAATATAAATATAGTCATTGGCATAAAGACACTTGTACCACATTATTATGAATTATTGGTATATCCCAGTTAAGGATAGAGTTTTCAATATATACATATTATATAAAATATTTAAATAGTAATATTATTAATTTATTTAATTCTACTGTATATCAAAATGTTTTATTTATGTAGGTTATGGTACATAATTTATAAACAATAATAATATAATTATTTATTCAAAAAAAAAACGAAATCCAATCAAAGAGTATCCTCAGAAATTTTGAAAATTCAAATTTTTTCTGCTGTCGGTAAGGCAACATAATAACAATAATAAATTTAATTCTTCTATTATGAAAAGTATACTTGACCGCATTTTATTCGTAATCTGATTGGTCTAAATTTTTCGGCATTTGTTTATTAATTAAAAATAATGTTTCTCTCTTACACTAATACGTTGCTACGTTTAATTTTTCTGGGCAGTTATGGCTGAATGTCAAAATATTGAAAAAAAATTCCCTCTCACAGATTTTGATCAAAGTAGGCTCATTTTTTAAGTGAAATAAAGATCTATTTTATCAAATTTTTTTTGTAATTTTTTATCGCGTTTTAACCGAGATATCTTGGGTCAAAGTTGGCAAGAATTTAGCTTTTTAACACACAAGCATAGGTAGCATCGGCACGTTTTTAATTCTATTGAGAAGACGCTCTTACAGAAAATCTTCATTTTACAACAGCTTATACTCCTTTAAATAAGGAAAATTATAAAAAAAAAATGATCAATTTCTATCACGAATTGTAAAAGTTATTAATTAATTTATACAAAAATTTGCGCTCATCAGCTGTCGAACAATACATAGAAAATGTAAACTTCTCAACGATGTTCTCTTTTCTCTGTCTGTTTTGGTTAATTTTTTCTATCATGATCACGCACACACACACACATTATAAGTTCAAGTAGTTTACATCATAGTAGAAATATACAGGTAGGTCCAATCCTCGAACAGAAATAAAAAACTACTGGGCAAGTAGCCATCTTTACTAAATTTTTTGTATGTGTGTTTGAATCTGTGTGCCCATATATGTAATATTACATTTAGGTGTGTGTCTGTCATATTATAATCGTTTACTCAAGATGATTAGAAACATTTCTGTTGATTATTAATTATTTATGTATAACATAGATAGATAAATAATGCATAAATAATTAGCTGCATCGATAATTAATAAAAATCTTGAAAATATTGTTTAATATTTCTAAATTTAAAACTAATCCTCAAAGATATGTAATAAATATAGGGGCAGTTATTCAAATTTGATTTACTAGGAACTTGCTTAAGGTTGAATGTAAGTCCTCATCACCGAATACTTTTTTGTGCTAAAGGGGCTCGCTCCGGCCCATGCTTTTTTAAAATAAATTTGTGCCTTCTATGCCCAAAATATATGCTCGAGTCTGTCCCATCAGCCGTATCTGTGTGTGTTCCCGGCCTATACCTACACGCACCAATACTACTTTACTCAGATCGTGAAACACCGCAATTAAAAAAAAAACAATCATAATACCAATTTTTACTAATTATTATTAATTTATTATTTTGATATTTTATATTTTTATATATTTAAAAATATTATTTATTTCAAGAGTTAAAGCTGTTGATATTTTGTCTGTGTTAATATCAAAATAAATTAGAAAAATTGTTAACGATATAAAAAAAGAAAAATATTATATTTTTTAACAGGAAAATTAATAAAAAATAAATTAAGAAATTAATAAGTAATAAATATAAAAAAAAAAAAATTATCTAAGCTGTTATTTTTTATACTCCAAATTAAACATTTTTGTTTAAATCGACATTTTTTAATATATTCATTTGATAAATTTATAAATTTAATATATAAATAAGTATATATTTAATTATAATTATTTATTTATATATATATAAATAAATAATTAGTCTATATAAATTATAAAACATGTTTCTATTTAAATTGCTTTGAATGTTATTAGTGTGTTAGTGTGGCTCAAAATGACACCCGAAGAAGAGAGAAAGAAAGTGAGACAGTAGACACCGTTGCCACATAGTGATTGTGAGCCAGCCGGTCGCTACAAATTTATAAGTTAATTAATCATTTGCAATTGAATATCTTCTACAAAAAACGGTCGAAATTGATGAATTTTTTTTAAAAATTTTCGTAATTAAAAAAAAACTACAAATCTGAATCAAATTTAGTAATTTCAAGTAGAAGGGTTTGAAAATACAGATAAAAACGTGGGTTTTTCCATTTACGGCCGTGTTAAATCGGTCAACTTTATTTCACAACCGAAAAATTTGTATAAAATTATAAAAAATCGAGAATTGTTCTAGCTTGCGATTAAAAAAAAAATTAGCAAAATCGAGTAGAGGGAATTCGTATTTACATTCAACCTTAACATGTTAATAGTTGAACGATAAAATAAATTGAAGCCTATTGATAATAAAAGTTCATACTATTCAAACTATCAATTTAAATATTTTTAGTAAATAAATAAAAAAAATTGAATATCGCAATAATATTATAACTACAGTTGTTTTTTAATTTTTTTTAAATATTTTTTATGAGTAATTTTTTTTATATTTAAGTATTATATTTTCAGGATCTTGTCAAAAAAATTTTAACTAGTTCAAATTTTGATGATTATTTGTCATGCTTTCAATTTATGATTCAAATAAAATAGCGCCAGTTTTAGCCAATATGGCGACGATCAGAGATTCTTCCTATTGGCTGAAAAAAACCTATATGCGCACGGACCTACCTGTATACATATATGTAATACTTCTATATTGCTAAAGCGGTGTGTCCACACGCAAGTTTTTCGTGCAAGTCCTTGCAGCAAGGCCTTGCACCACTAGATTATTACTAGAATTTTGGTGAAAATCTGCCCTAAAGAGCCTTGCAAGGCTTGCACAGAAAATTGAAACTTGTCTCAATTTTTCATGCAAGTTGATTACTTCACAGCGTATAATTTTAGGCAGACAACTTAACAACTTAAATACATATGTTAATAATAATAATACATAACCCATACTTCCTTTGTTAATATTCATTTAATGTTAATGTTTACTAATGTTGACATTGTTGATAAACAAAAACAAGGTTATGGACTCTTGTGCTTATTTATTAATCAAGCTCAATTTTCTTTTAGTTGGTATTAACTGAAACAACGTCAGGTAGTTATCGGAACGCTCCCTACATTCGTGACAGATGAACTATTCTGACGCAAGGCCTTGCTGCAAGGACTTGCATGAAAAAACTTGCGTGTGGACACACCGCTTAACATCCTATGTTCACAATAGGTGTGTTCGTTCACTATTCACACCGAGCATATGCACGGAGAGTATGCAAGGAAGCGCTAGAGTCGTGCGGCCATTTGAAGAAACTTTATTGATAAAATTTACTAACACATTGGATTCGGAAAGAAAAATAACAACACCATAACTAATTAGCAATTAATAATTATGAAAGACAGCAAAAGAAGTGAAAAAAACGAATAACAATAAATAAATAGTAAATTTTATTAAAAAAGTTTCTTCAAATGGCCGCACGACTCTACCGCTTCCTTGCATACGCTCCGTGCATATGCTCGGTGTGAATAGTGAACGAACACACCTATTAAGTGGTTTTCTCGGCAAGACAAGAGTGCGTCCGATATCGTCTTCTGTCTTTTTCTTGGCCAAAAAACAACGCGCGCAACTCAGATAGTTGGACATTCGGAGTGATTCGGACGACACTCACATTATTGCAATGTTTATTTCATGAATTTCTAATATATTAAATTAGTTTATGTACAATGGTAATTGGAAAATTAAAATAGAATACATAAATTATAAAATAATCTCCACTGAGATTACAGGAAGAGAATTATCGTTTATTTTGAATAAAACATATGTATAACAAAAAAAGCATAAGAATTATTATTTTATTCATCTAAAAAGACCAGATTGAAGTCACATCATTATACAACTTAATTTTTTATAAAATTTATTATTATAAAAATAAAATGTTACTATTAATTGTAACAAGTCTGTTTTTATTTATAATAACTAAAAAAATGTTGTTCGATACAACATAACTATTATTTTTTTGACAGGACATATATAATAAAGTGTAATTGTGTTCGTGATCTTCCGAATCAATCCGAATGCCCCACTATCTGAACTGCGCGCGTAGTTTTTTGGCCAAGAAAGAGAGAGAAGAGAATATCGGACGCACTCTTGCCTTGCCGACAAATATAAGCTACGGTCTCCAAGAAACGTCTGAAGCGGCTGTGCGTCAGGGTAGCTATTCTTGACTCGATTATCCCACCTACACGGGATAACATGAAAACGCCTGAAAATGATTTAGTCGTTTGATGTAAACCATTGAGAAGGATACAAATTAAGCCAAAATTTTCATGTTCTGCGACAAATAAGTTATCCTAGTCGCTCGGTATAACTTGCGGATAATCGAGTCAAGAATAGCTACCCAGATGCGTCTGACGATTGCGAGAGAGTCGCGTAGAACGCTCACAACAAAGTGGTCTCCAAGGCGCGTTCACAACGCCAGCGGCTCTTGGATAACTATTTTTTTATTTATTTATTTAAAAAAAATAATAAATACTATGATCAGACAGGATGCTTAAATCATCTTGTAAATATTATAAAAAATATTAATTCAATTGTAAATTCAAGAATAAACATTATATTACACTAACACAACATCTGTCAAACACATACATCTAAAGAATCTCAATGTATATGTGACTGAGTGCCAGCGACTTGAATCGTTTGACCCGTCCTCGGCCAGTCAGGCGACCCGAGTCGACATGCGAATCCAGCCGCAAAAACGCGACCGCTCCTTGAAGACCAATAACATGAAATTTGTATTGTCAAGAGGGCCGTCGCTAGTCGTCGCGAGTGCAAACGCTCCTTGGAGACCGTAGCTATAATTCTTGTTAGCAATATAGGGTGCGTTCTGTAAGGGGACCGCGGTCCTTTTTGGCCATAATCAGAGTAGATCCATAAAAACTAAAAATCTCCCTAGAAATTCTTAAAAAATAATCAGTCTCATGTATATTAAACCTTTCTATGTGTGCATTGTTGTGGATTGTGGTGCTTACCAGTGCTTACTGAGTAAAATTATTACAACAATAAATTTGTTAATAACAATTAACAAAATGGAAAAAAAAATTTCACTTCAAACACATTATCTGTTAACTGATGTAGATGGTAATGTTCTTGTTGAAAATGAACAGTTGAACTAATTACCAAGTTTATTAACAATAAAATATGAACCTTCTAAAATACCTCCAATATTCACTTTATGTTTTAGGCATTAACTTTAAAAAAAATAAAATTTACGGGCTAAGTAATTGGTATAACAACAATATACACTTACCATTTTAATTGCGACAATTTTTTTTTTGTAATATTTCAATTATAATTTCAGTGTTTACGTTTGTTTATGTTTGTTTACGTTTTGTAATAGATAGCAGTGCTGACACTACAACGAAATTAAATTCACCATGATAAACCACGCCTATTTTTGGTGGACCGCGGTCCTCTACCGAACGCACCCATAGTAGTATTACATATATGCCTGTACATTTCTACCATGGTTTACATCAGAAATTTTCTTGCTAAAGTGGCATTAGTGGTCGTAAATACAGGCTGCCCACTTTCATACAACTAGAGAAGTGACAGTAAAGTATAAAAACTTATGACAAAATAGGGTGCTCATTTTTTTCTAAACTATGGTTGTAAGAGTGCCCCGTTGAACCCAAAGAGTCGTCCTAACTTGGTATTGACATTCAGCCTTAAACTTAAATTTACCAAAGTTAGTTTCTACAACACGGAAAAAAGCTTCTCCCACTCCTACTTAAATTAGTGCCGTGGCCTCTTCTTCTAAACTAACATTGGTCGAGCGTATTATATTTTCTCTTCTTCTTTTCTTCTTCTATACAATAAAAAAGGGGGCCATTTTTTGGAAACGCAGTTTTATGCAAACTATACTTGTCCGATTCACTTAAAATTCTCCCAAAATTATTAATTATAGATATTCAGTTTGGCTATATGATCATACAGATGACAAAAAAAATTACCCTGGACACGTTTTGTGATCACCAGGAGGTAAAAATTGATTTTTTCGTCATCTTCAGGATTTTTTCAATGAGATAATTCGCATTTATTTTTTTATTATTCGGGTCTATTGAGAGATATAAGGTTTAACGATCACTTGGAGGTGAAGAATGAATTTTTCGTTGTCTTCAGGATTCTTTCAATTAGATAATATAGTTAGGTTTTAATTATTCTGGTCTTTTGGGAGATATGATGTTTTAAGATCACCAGAAGGTGAAAAATGATTTTTTCATCATCTTGAGGATTTTTCAATTTGATAATATATTTAGTTCTTAATTAATCTGGTCTATTGCAAGAAATAAGATTTAGAGATTATACCAGGAGAAGAAAAGTTAAAAGATGACTATACTCCAACTACAATAATAATCAAATATATATTTTGAAACATCTGTCTTTATTTTATAAAAAATCGGAGTGTTTAATAAAATTAAAGTTAACATCAAAATTTATAAAAGAAAATGAAACCGAAAAAAATTGTGTGTGTGTTACCACTACACGCGGGGGAAGTGAAACTTCTTTCAAACGAGTTTAATATATATACAGAATGTGTGAAAAATATGGTTTAGTATTTTTTTTTAATTATTAAAAAAATAACTATTGAACAATTTTACGTAGATATCATCTCATGAGTATAAGTATCTATACTTCAAATTCTTTACATAATTTAATAGTATATATGTATACATATAAGTATTTATAAATTATATTATTTATATACATTTAAATTTTACAAAAATAAAAATAACAACAATTAAATAATCTTAAAAAGATATGACCCTATAATATTTAAAATATTTATGCTTTCGTTGATCGATATAAATTAAAAAATAAATTTCAAAATATTAGTAAAAAACTAATATCAAGAGGCACGGTAGTGCCTCGAGTCAAGTATGAGAAAGGAAACTACCGTGCCTTATGATACATCAAATATTTTGCCCCCTTCCGTCTCCAATTTTTAGAAATTTAATTAAAATATGATGGATTTAATTAAAAAATATGAGGCTTTGTAATGATCCCATAAATCGATGTCAAGCTTTTTTTAAAAAAAAAATCAGATTTTTTAGTGGCTTATTTTTTTTTTTATTGAACAATCAAATTAACGGTTGCGATTTTTTGGCTGAAAAACCAGATTTCTGATTTTGTTAAGTTGGTAGTACGGTATAAGATTATAAAATTTTTTTTTTTTTTACTTTTCTCACTTGCTCATTTTTGTTGGCTGCACTGCAGAGTTGACATATGAATATATGATAAATATTGCAATATTGTATATTAAAAATAATAAACATCAAATGATACACCGGTAAAATAATTATAAATAAAAATTAAACTTGATGATATATAAATTGTGTATGTTACAAAAAAAACTTTACAAAAAGATGTGATATCTAACAAAAAACAAAAAACAAGTATTTTGTACAAAAAAAAGAGTCAAGTACTCGAAATTGTAGTCAATTTGTAATGTAACTTGTTTTGCCATTAATTAATCTAAAATGTTAAAAAAAAAAAAAAAAATTATACTTGACCCTGCGTAGTTTTTCCTAAATTAAAAATAAAATTTTAAGCCAACATTATTCAATCTTATGTTTAGCAGGGTCAAGTATAATTTTTTTTTTTTTATTATTTTTTTTTTTTTTTAACATTTTAGATTAATTAATGGCAAAACAAGTTACATTACAAATTGACTACAATTTCGAGTACTTGACTCTTTTTTTTGTACAAAATACTTGTTTTTTGTTTTTTGTTAGATACTTATATACTTTGATATAAAATTGTAAAAAAATATCATCTATATACAATCATGCAATGGAAAAAAATATTTAAGGTAGAGATACCATACTAATCATAAGACCTCAAATGCTATATACCTAAAATTATTTATTTGTAATTGTTTTTTAATAATAATAATAATAATAATAATAATAATAATAATAATAATAATGTGTTTTTCAATGGTTCAATGTCAATTCTCAATGGAATTGTTAGATTTTTTTTTATAATATACACATTAGTTCTCTAATGTTCTTATGCTACTGAAGATCAGTTATACATGATTTTCCATTTGTTATATAGTAAACTTACTTGTAGAAGGTCATCATGCAGCCAGTAATAATCATGTTCATGGGTACTTGAGCACTCATACGACCAATCAGCAACATTTTCTCACCCGTATCTGGATGATAAGCACTATCGTAAAGATATTTATTTGACCATAGTTCATCTTCAGTGATTTTAAGTAGATCCAGTGATTTTTCTTTTCTTCAAACAAATCACAATGTTTATAATATTATAATAATATACTTAGGCTCAAAATAAGTTGCTTTTATAATTATTTAAAAAAAATGACTTGTACAATTTTACAATAGAGATCAATGACCCTTGCTGAATCAATTACCTAATTTGCTTTGAATTATAATAATTTGTAATTGTAATGATTTTTGGAATGATTTTTATTAATACAGTTTTTTTGTATAAAATTATTTTAAATAATGCAGGCTTGCAAGCCATGATAAAAATTATATTACCTATATTTTGTAATAATTTCCCGTGCATGTTCCAGCTGTTCATCCGAAGCAAATGCATTCATCGGATTTGTAAGATTAAGAAAATGTTTTGCTCTTCCAATATATGTACTTTGATTCCATCTTGGCTTGTCAATATCAATTTTGTCCAAGTTGGATATAGACATTTGTTAACAATTTTAAATTAAAATAATTTTAATAATTCTAGTCACGTTTTGGATTTTTCTAGTCACGTTATTATAATTCAAGTTTTAATTTGGATAACAATTTTTTTTAGCTTTATATAATTAAATGAAAATAAGCAATATAATAAAATATTTTATAATATCAGTTTCAAATCAACGTCATTCAGCAAATAATAACGCGCTTCGCTTGTTATTTGTAATATTTCTCGAGCTGTCACACTGTTAACTGAGTTATGATTTCATTTTTAATTACTGTAATATTGTTTGAACACAAAAGATAAGTGAACAGTAATATTTTTTTATCTTTCAACTTGTTCTCTCTTTTTTAGTATATAAAAGCTATTTAATAACCACATTCGTCTTGCACAAGGATCGATTTATCCCGCGATAAACATTGTGTTGCGCATGTGTATTTGAACTATATAGTATACACATTTTCGTTTTTTATTATAATACATGTAAAAGTTTATTTTGACTTACATTACGTATGCATATGAATTTACTGAATTTTTAAAATATCAATACAAGCTACCATACCTGAGGGGCTATTTATCAAGGTTTTGAATAACACCTGTAATGACTGCCACGACATTTAAATAACTGCCAAAATGACTTCTATTTTTTTCATTAGTTATGAAATAATTTTAATTTTCAAATACAAAAAATATAATACCAAGAAAAATAATGAAATAAATATCTTTGACGCACATAATCAACTCTCAACTGTTGACAAAATTTTATATAGGTACTTATATTATGACCGCTCGGTTCTATCCAAATAAATGTCAAGCCCTCCCAAGTATGGACAACAGAATGGATGGTATATTTTTCACTTTTTTTTATTATACATTTACGTCAACATTTTTATTTCCATTTTATTCAGGCTTAAGATTAAAAAGGATTCAAATATAGGCTGAAGGGCTCTGCTAGCAGATAAAGTAAGAACGATTCTTCCCTGTAAAAATTGAAAGGGATCAGTATAGAAATCAATATAACTGGATCCAGAACGGACTTCCACCGGGGGAATCAATGTGGGCATATTTCTCCTGACCTTTGGCTCAGTATAGGAGTATGTGGTGAAAACAGGACCCATATCAGTAAATACTTCTGTTTAACAGATCATCAGTTTTTATCCAGCTATATACTACATATATGTATAATGTATATGTATTATTGCCCATATAATAACTTATTGCAAAATGTTAATTCGACGGACGCAAAATGTAGAAATATTTTTCTGAATTCGTCTAAAATCCCTTCTACAGGTTACTTTTAACTATTCCTTACATCTCACTCCGGAAAAAATACAGAGAAACTCGAAAACTTGGAAATTTTTGAATTTTTTCACTAATCTCTAGGTACACTATACGCACGGATTCAAGTTCAATGTAAAAAGTTTCAAAAGTAATAATAATAAAAATTGTGTGTAGCCAGTACACGGGGGGAAGTTAAACTTTTTTTATAGTTAGGGAGCCCATCGTGCTTTTACTTACCTCATCGCATAACATAACGAATTGAAATAAGTTAATTCGGCTTGTCTTGGCGAGTACAATAAGCAGTTTCAGTGGCCGACCATTTGGGTGGAAAGACAAGTGGCGGCTAACGGGCAAAGTGGTGGCCAACGGTCAAACTGAACTTACCTCATCGCATCACGATTTGAAATAGGTCCAATCGATTGGTATTGATGCCCTGAATATAAAAATAACAATGGCCGACCATTTAGGTGGAAAATTTTTGATGGCCGACCAAAAAAGTTTACTTACCTCATCCACCCACTTTGACCATTGGCCGCCACTTGTCTTTCCACCCAAATGGTCGGCCACTGAAACTGCTTATTGTACTCGCCAAGACAAGTCGAATTAACTTATTTCAAATCGTTATGTTATGCGATGAGGTAAGTAAAAGCACGATGGGCTCCCTAACTATTAGAGTATAGTTAAAAAATATAGTCGCCTTGTGTGTGTATATTTTAAATATTTTACAATAATTGATAGTATATGGATATAAGAAAAAAATATTATTATTGTTTTTTAATACTCTGCTTCCAGTTTCGACATTTAGAAATTTATATATATAAATTAATATACAATAATAACATATTATAAAAAATTATTTTTTGACAATATCAATTAATATTTATTAATAATATTAATTATTATTTATTGATAATATTAATTAATTAATAACTATTATTCAGTAATCAAATGCATTTACTAAAAACGAATCGACAAAAAGAAGGATGCAGTTGTTCAAATAATTTCTTAAAGACTAATTGTACCATAGTCTTTGTTCAATTTGCAACGTTTTCCGTAAATATTTGTTGATATAAAAAATCAATTTATGAAAATTTAAATGCATTCATAATCAACAAATAGCTAGGGAGACAGATGCAGTTGTTTAAATAATTTTTTAAAAAAAGCCTAAATTTAGCTCCTATGCTTTAACACAGAAAATATGCATGCTTGACAACCCCAAAAAAAAAAAATAGGTAAATTTTCTATTATTGTTTTTTGTATGAAATCGATTATTATCTATTAAAATTTGATTCAATATAATTATTTTATATGATAATAAAACCTTTTTTAGTATTAAAACATTTTATAATTGCATTTAAAAATGCAAAATATGAACACTGTATTTTTTATATTGTGGTGCCTTTTCTGATTTATTTTTACATGTTAAAATCGTTTAAAATCTATGAAAATTGGTTTTTTTGGTCTTTACTTTTTATTATTACATTTTTATTATTCCCTTTTATCATAACTGACTGGTACTCAAAAACTAAATAATATATAATGTAGGAGTACGCGCACAGGGTGCGCGTCATCGGTCTAGTACTCAAATAATTTCGAACATAAACGAACGTAACTTTATCCATTGAGAATCTTTCAAAAAACTAATAGATTATAAAAAAAAAAATACGAAGTTTTTATTGATACTAATATCATTGTGGCAAATAATATTAAAATTTATCCTCCTATTATAAAAAGAAGAAAAGTAACGGCGGTTCTTTTTTCTGTGATTGGTTGTTTTGTTTCTCTTTTCATTAAAAAAGTATATTAATTATATTGTCGCGTTAATGAAAGAAAAGCGCTAGTGCCATTTTTGGAAGTTTTCGTTTTAATAAAGAAAAAAGAGCGTAAGTCCAAATTTGTTAATTTTTGGATTTTTTATTCAATTTTAAGACTTTAAAAAAAAAAAATAAAAAGGGCGTAACAACCGTTGATAAAAGATAAAAGGCGTATCTCCAGGGACTTACGCCTTTTTTCCATTATTAAAATAATTTTTGACATATACGCCTTTCTTCCATTGTCAAAAATTATTTTGATAATGAAAAAAAGGCGTAAGTCCCTGGATATACGCCCTTTATCCTTTATCAAATATTATTACGCCCTTTTTCCTTTTTTTTAAAAAAGTCTTGAAATTGGATAAAAAGTTCATAAATTAATGAATTTAGACTTATACCTTTCTTCCTTAAAAAATGGCGTTTTTGGCACTTACGCCCTTCATCCTTTAATGCGATGATAATAAAAAATTATTTATCAACTCAAGAGTATCATGCAAAGGCAACCAATTTCTTTTTTTATTGTCATATTAATATAAATTTTAAATGCTCAATATTTTAGGTTTAGTTTTTTATAAAATCTATTAGTAAATAAATTATTTGTTCATTTTTCATAAAATCATTTTAAGTGATGACTTTTTACAGTAATAATCTGCATAGTCAAAAAAAGTTGGTAATCGTTTGTATAATTCATGGATTTCAGTCATTTATTAAATTTTTGTTTGTTAATTTAACAAAAAAAATCGTTTTACAAATTTTATTTGTTAATTTTACAAATTTTTTTTCGTTATAAATTAACTTTGAACATATAAATGCGGATTTAATTCAAAAATAAGTAGAATACTGTTGCATGTAGAAGCATTTATTAAAATAACGATCTAATATTTGTAAAACTAGGGAACATGGCGTGCCTTCGGCGCGCCTCCATACCTACCACCTTTCTATTTTATATGTTCTATTTATTGACAGACTCAATGTAACATTTGAAAAGCATTAGTTACTATGAAAATAAGCATCGTGTTATTCAGATAGCCGCGATTTTAAAAATCCCTTTTTTCCCTCAGTTATTTTATCCGCTAGATAGTTACGTGGATGTAAAGTGGAGTGCTTGAATTATGTATATATATAAGTTTAATATTCTTTCACTCAGTGCAAGCTGTAAACAATACAATATAGATTGATATCTATCACGTTCAAATGAAGATATTTAGCTAGACTCAAATCGAATGAAACAAATGGCATGATTCACAATCAAAAATGTAAAAGAAACCTGAAATAATCATATTTTTTTTTATTTTTTTTTCTATTTCTAATATAAGTAATATCACAATTTATGTAATACCATAAATAAATAAATAGGCCATTTAATTAAATCAATTTCAATCAAAAAAAAGCAATACATTTGCCATATACCAACTAATCTTATGTGACACATGATAATATTAGCTGATGCTTAATTTTAATCTTCAATTTTTTATCAAAATATTATTAATAAATATTATTATCAAAATATTATTTTTGATAATTCATTTAATTTTTTTTTTATCAACGTCTGATGATGATTTAATTGATGATTTAAAATTTGCTTGTTAATGTTTGTTACAACATATAACAAACTCTTTGACAACGGTTACCAACTGTAAAAAGTTTTTTTTTTTATCAATGTCTGATGATGATTTAATTGATGATTTTAAATTTGCTTGTTAATGTTTGTTACAACATATAACAAACTCCTTGACAACGGTTACCAACTGTAAAAAAAACAACTATTTTTCATTTAAAAAAAAAAAAGAAATCAGTTGGTAACCGTTGCCACAGAAAATAAAATAAAATAAAGATAATCGAGAGAGAGAGAAAGAATATCTAGAGAAACAAAACAACCAATCACAGAAAAAAGAACCGCCGTTACTTTTCTTCTTTTTATAATAGGAGGATTAACAAACAATCGTTTGTGAACCTTATTTAACTAATGAAATTTTTTGTTAATAATCAACAAATGGTTTTTTGGTGAACCTAAATTAACAAATTAACAAACTGAATTTGTTCATTTTAATAACTATTTTTTACTGTGTATATTTATGTATTAATTTTTATTGAAAACTTTTCTCAGTGTAGCACGGAGGTAAATTATTGGTAAAATCTACAAAAAAAAAAGTAAAATTTACCTTTTTGAAATGAAATGAGGGACGCCAAGCGACAAAAGGTAAAATTTACCTTTTTTTTGGGTTAAACTCTAGTTACCATTTCAAAATGTAATAATTACAGTATTTTGACGCAAGGTTTGTGTTACTTTTTTGGAAGGTAAAATTTACATTTTTTTAGTGTTATAAAGATATATCAATCCTACAAGATGTGAAATTTACCTTTTCCAGGGTTGTAAATATTCTTAAGGCTGAATGCCAAAATATTAAAGAAAAATTCCTTCTCAGATTTTGATCAAAGTGGGCTCATTTTTTAAGTGAAATAAAGATCTATTTTATCAAATTTTTTTTTGTAATTTTTTATCACGTTTTAACTGAGATAATTAGTGTCAAGGTTGACAACAATTTAGCTTTTTAACACACAAGCATAGGGAGTACCGGTACGTTTTCCCTTCTATTGAAAAAACGCTCTCACAGAAAATCTTTATTTTACTACAGCTTATACTTCTTATTTTACGAAAATTATAAAAAAAAATTATCAATTTCTATCACGAATTGTAAATGTTATTAATTAAATCATACAAAAATTATCACTCATCGGTTGTCGAACATGGCGCACGAAATGTAAACATGGCAACAGTGATCTTTCTTCTCTATTTTTTTTGGTCTGTTTCATTTATTGCAACCACACACACACACTTACCAGTCCAAGTAGTTTATATGCGAATATGTCTGCATAGGTATATTTGAATAATTGATAATTAAAATGGTATTTCTAAATATTAATAAAATATATTTTATGTTATATTTTTATAGTTTTTAATATATATATATATATATTTATTATTCGTATTGGTAAAGAAATTATTGATTATATCAATTTTTTTGGTTTTAATCATTTAGGATTATTAATATTATTACTATCAGAAGTACAGTCTTGCACTTATCACTTATCATAATATTTGAAAAATATTGAATAAAATTTTACGGCGTTTCACGATCAAAAATTTTATTTCTAAAGTAGCATTAGTGTTCGTAAATACAGGCCGCCCACACTCATACAACTAAAAACGCGACAGTAAAGTATAAAAATCTATGACAATGGAGGGGCTGATTTTTTCTTCTAAACTATGGGTGTAAGGGTGCCCTTTTGAACCCAAAGAGTCGTCCTACCTTGGAATTGACATTCAGCCTTAACTGTTTAAAAAAAAAAAAGAAATTTTTATTGCTTAGTTTTTTTATTATTATTAATTGTTTATCTTTATTATATCACCAAATAAATTATGCGTGAACATAACTTTTGGGTTTTTTTTTTTTTTTTTTTTGATTTTTATTAAATCATTTATAAAGCATTTATTTATTAAAAAAATAAAGAGCAAATATCTAATAGAAACGAATGGAAACGAAACCATTTGTTGATTATTAACAAAAAATTTCATTTGTTTAATAAGGTTCACAAACGATTGTTTGTTAATTTTACAAATATTAGATCGTTCCTTTAATAAATGCTTCTACATGCAACAGTATTCTACTTATTTTTGAATTAAATCCGCATTTATATGTTCAAAGTTAATTTATAACGAAAAAAAATTTGTAAAATTAACAAATAAAATTTGTAAAACGATTTTTTTTGTTAAATTAACAAACAAAAATTTAATAAATGACTGAAATCCATGAATTATACAAACGAATTACCAATTTTTTTTGACTATGCAGATTATTACTGTAAAAAGTCATCACTTAAAATGATTTTGTGAAAAATGAATAAATAATTTATTTACTAATAGATTTTATAAAAAAACTAAACCTAAAATATTGGATAAAAAATATATCCTCATAAAAAGCACAAGTTACTGTTTAAAAATGTAAATTTTATATAGAGATTATTTATATAGAGATTATTTTTATAGAGAAATTTTAACTGATTAATTTGTGATACATGTTATACAAAATAAAAAGTAAAATTTACCTTAAAAAAAGTAAAAGTTACCTAAAAAAGTAGTAAATTTTACCGAATAAAATTGTAATTTTGGTTTTACATTTCTATTGGGTAAAAGTTACATTATTTTGCCTGGTGTCCCGCAATCGCACAAAAAAAAGGTAAAATTTACCAATAATTTTTCTCAGTGTAATATAAATAATTTTTTTAAAAACAAATTTTTTTCTCTGATCAAGATGACATCAAGTACCCTGAACACATCTTGATCAATTGAACCTGGTCAAATCTTGATCAAAATTTCGTCAGACTTACAAAATTTAATATTGATGGCAGCAATAATTTTTATTCGAGGTTATGCATATCTGTCATATTGTGTCTACTTGTTTTTTTTTTATACAATTCTAAATATAATAAAGGTATGTTATATTAATATATTTAATAAAGTATCATAAAAATTATTAGTTATATATTATTATTATATTAGTATAATATATTATACGAATAAATATAAAAAATTATTGCCTTTTTTAAGAATCAACATGAATAAATTATTTATTTAAAAAAATTCATTTATTTTTTATTATATTACCCCAAAAAAATGAATACTGAAAATTATTCTACACTTGACTAATTAATATTTTTTTTTTCAAGTAATATATTTCAAATTTATAATTCCGTTCGTGCATCTTGACCCAACATAAAATATCAGGATCAAAAAATTACAATTTGCATCGACAGTCCCGTGGCCGAGGGGTCCAAAGCGTTAGTTAGTAAATTAAGATATCGTCGTTCGGCGGTTCGATACCTGTTAGTTGGTTAATATATATCTTATGTTATTCCTTAGCTACCTCTTATCTCTTTCAGCAACAGTTAACAAAAAAAAACCAATATAAATATATATAATTATTATTTTTTTTTTAATTTTTGATAATATATCTTGATCACACTTTGAACAGGTAACTTGATCAAATGTTGATCCATTTTTGCGTTACGTTTTGATCAAATCTTGTCCAGGTAGATTGATCAAGTCTTGATCCATTTTTGCGTTACGTTTTGATCAAATCTTGACCAGGCAGCTTGATCAAATCTCTCGGGTAACTTCACATAGCTGATTTCAACAAAATATAGTTTTTTTTATTTTTCTAAAACTCGATTTTTTTTTTTTTTTTGTTCGAATTATGTAGAGTTGAGGCAGGCTATAACTTTTGATGGAGCTAACGGAATGACTTCAAGTTAGGCTCTAAAAACGTGGTTTTTAAAATTTTATCGCCCCTGGAGAGGCACATTCTGATTCTGACAGCCAATTTTTTTTTATTTTTGAAAAAAAAATGAAATATATATTTCAAAAATTCTATTTTCTATTTTTTTACGAAAAATATAATTTTTTTTGAAAAATGTTTCAGAGAAAAGTTGTAGAACTTTACCACACATTCTTTTCAAATCGTATACAAAGTATCTATGATGATTTTTTTAAAAGTGAGAGCTTTATTAAAAAATTACTAGAAAATTAGGCAAGCCATAACTTTGGAAAAAATTGTAGTAGAGACTTCGTATTAGACTTAATCTAACAAAAAACAAAAAACAAGTATTCTGTACAAAAAAAAGCGTCAAGTAGTCGAAATATTGTAGTCAATTTGTAATGTAACTTGTTTTGCCATTAATTAATTTTTTGATATAAAAAAAAATATGATACAATCAAAACCAACGAAGAAATTTTATTTTCGATACATGTAGTTAAATTTAGTTTAAATCTAAATTGTTGAAAAAAAAAAAATAAAATAATAAAAAAAAAAATTATACTTGGCCCCGCTATACATGAGATTGAATAATGTTGACTTAAAATTTAATTTTTAATTTAGGAAAAAACTACGCGGGGTCAAGTATAATTTTTTTTTTTTTTTTTTTCAACAATTTAGATTTAAACTAAATTTAACTACATGTATCGAAAATAAAATTTCTTCGTTGGTTTTAATTGTGTCATATTTTTTTTTATATCAAAAAATTAATTAATGGTAAAACAAGTTACATTACAAATTGACTACAATTTCGAATACTCGACGCTTTTTTTTTGCACAAAATACTTAAATTAATGCACCTAAATTTAAAAAAAAATTTGCATTTTTAGAATACGTCTAATGAGTAACATTTTTGAATTTATTTTTTTCGTCATTATAAAAGTTTTGAAAAAAGCCATTGAGTATTGTTACATTTTTTACTTCAATATAAGCATTTCTTCTCGCTTATGAATCTGACAGTGGTTTCTCAACCAACAATATAATATAATGTTCAATCTGTCAAAGGAAATAATGTATTATCGGTAGAGGACAAAATGTTTTATAATAAAAATAATGTCAAAGATAATGTGATTAGGTATAATGTACAATATGATATTAACTTTATATCAAAAGTTTGAAAATTTAACATTTTATCAAGCACGAATAATTTGTTGTTGGTAGTTGAAAGACATCGCAAAGAGAGTAATATTTTTAACACTTACAATATCAAACGAGGTTTTTTTGAAATTTTCATTTTTGATTACAATTAAACAGTTTTTTTACGTTCATGTTTTTGGATCATCAAAATCTAACAAAAAACAAAAAACAAGTGTTTTGTACAAAAAAAGCGTCAAGTATTCGAAATTGTAGTCAATTTGTAATGTAACTTGTTTTGTCATTAATTAATTTTTTGTTATAAAAAAAAATATGATACAATAAAAACCAACGAAGAAATTTTATTTTCGATACATGTAGTTAAATCTAAATTGTTGAAAAAAATAAAATAAAATAAAAAAAAAAAAATTATACTTGACCTCGCTATACATGAGATTGAATAATGTTGGCTTAAAATTTAATTTTTAATTTAGGAAAAAACTACGCGGGGTCAAGTATAATTTTTTTTTTTTTTTTATTTTATTTTTTTTTTTCAACAATTTAGATTTAACTACATGTATCGAAAATAAAATTTCTTCGTTGGTTTTTATTGTATCATATTTTTTTTTATATCAAAAAATTAATTAATGACAAAACAAGTTACATTACAAATTGACTACAATTTCGAATACTTGACGCTTTTTTTTGTACAAAATAATTGTTTTTTGTTAGATATCACAAGTTTTGGGGATATTCCGATATCCGAGACAACATGTTTTTTTATCGGTTTCCCTAGCTACATCCTTTTTCCCTCAGTTACATCCCTGACCTTACAAATTAAATTCGTTAGCTACTTTCTTGTCTTTAGCAAATGCCTAATTCTTCTTACATCCCTACAAAAATATCCCTAGCTATTTTCTTAGCCTTAGCAAATCCTTGTCCTTACTGTTTTCTTGGCCTCAGCAAATGCCTAATCCTTCTCACATCCTATCAAATAAATTTTCTAGCTATTTTTTTGGCCTTAGCAAATCCTTGTTCTTACCATTTTCTTGACCTTAGCAAATGCCTGATCCTTTTCCTTAGCTACAAAAAAAGTTCCCTAGCTATTTCCTTGGTCTTAGCAAATCCTTGTCCTTACTATTTCCTTGGCCTTAGCAAATCCTTGTCCTGACTATTTTCTTGGCCTCAGCAAATGCCTGATCCTTTTCACATCCAATAAAAAAAATCCCTTGCGATTTTCTTGGCCTTAGTAAATGCCTGATCCTTTTCCTTAGCTACAAAAAAAGTTCCCTAGCTATTTCCTTGGTCTTAGCGAATCCTTGTCCTCACTATTTCTTTTTCATTTTTTCATTATTTTTTTTTTTTTTGTTTGCAATATTTTAAGCTCATTGAATGAAGAAAAAAAGTCGACTAAAATATTTTTTTATCTATAATATTCTCAAAGATATCATAACTTCTTTTTATATTTTTTTTATTTTTTAAAAAGATTAGAATAATATTGATATATTGTTGGCGTTACCCAGGATGTACCACGAGGAGGTCATATATCTCACATCTCATCATTCATACACTCATTTATACATATACATTCATACATCATTCATACTCTCATTTATCCATAATGTCATAATCATTCACACATACATTTAAACTCATTTATGCTACAAAAAATTCATTCTCATCTGCATCCTCATCCTCATTTTCTCCTTCAAAATCATCCTCTCCTGACTCCTCTTCCTGCTTTTGCTTTTTGCGAAGAAGATGTTCCGAAATTCTCTCCGATTCTGGAGTAGAAATTTCGAAAGGTATAATCTTCAAACCTACTTGCAAATCGCCAGTTGGTAGTTTCAAAAAATCTAGAATGCTACAAAATTTATTCAAAAGTAATGAAATGATTGAAATTTTTTTAGGGAATGTGAAAAGTGGCGGAAAGGAAGCTAAAGAGGTAGCTAGAGATATTGTTGTAAGGATGTGAGAAGGATTAGGCATTTGCTAAGGCCAAAGAAATAGAGAGGACAAGGATTCGCTAAGACCAAGGAAATAGCTAGGGAACTTTTTTTGTAGCTAAGGAAAAGGATCAGGCATTTACTAAGGCCAAGAAAATCGCAAGGGATTTTTTTTATTGGATGTGAAAAGGATCAGGCATTTGCTGAGGCCAAGAAAATAGTCAGGACAAGGATTTGCTAAGGCCAAGGAAATAGTAAGGACAAGGATTTGCTAAGACCAAGGAAATAGCTAGGGAACTTTTTTTGTAGCTAAGGAAAAGGATCAGGCATTTGCTAAGGTCAAGAAAATGGTAAGAACAAGGATTTGCTAAGGCCAAGAAAATAGCTAGAAAATTTATTTGATAGGATGTGAGAAGGATTAGGCATTTGCTGAGGCCAAGAAAACAGTGAGGACAAGGATTTGCTAAGGCTAAGAAAATAGCTAGGGATATTTTTGTAGGGATGTAAGAAGAATTAGGCATTTGCTAAAGACAAGAAAGTAGCTAACGAATTTAATTTGTAAGGTCAGGGATGTAGCTGAGGGAAAAAGGATGTAGCTAGGGAATTTTTTATTCATTTTAAAAAATAAAAAAAGAAGTTATGATATCTTTGAGAATATTATAGATAGACAAATATTTTATTAGTCTTTTTTTCTTCATTTAATGAGCTGAAGATATTGCAAACAAAAAAAAAAAATAATGAAAAAATTTCATTTTTTCAATTTTTTGGAGCTATGATATTATGAAAAATATTAGAGATAGGGAAATGTTATATCGAACTGTTTTGTTATATTCGACGAGTTTTATATCACCAAAGTCATAAAAAAAATTTATTATTCATTATTAAGACGCACTTACACAAAACGACGTAAAATGACCGATTTTCGACGGTTTATTGCAAATTCGACCACTTTGCGCATTCGTAGGAATTTTTTCCGTATTTGTCCCGTAATCCTGAGCAAATTCCCTATAAGAAACCGATAAAAAAACATGTTATCGGAATATCCCCCAAGTCTTTTTTGGACCAAACACAATTCATACATCATCGAGTTTAATATTTATTTATAATTATTTTACCGGTGTATCATTCCATGTTTATTATTTTTATAACACAATATTGCACAATAATCATATCTAACAAAAAACAAAAAACAAGTATTTTGTACAAAAAAAAAGAGTCAAGTACTCGAAATTGTAGTCAATTTGTAATGTAACTTGTTTTGCCATTAATTAATCTAAAATGTTAAAAAAAAAAAAAAAAAAAAAAAAAAATTATACTTGACCCTGCGTAGTTTTTCCTAAATTAAAAATAAAATTTTAAGCCAACATTATTCAATCTTATGTTTAGCAGGGTCAAGTATAATTTTTTTTTTTATTATTTTTTTTTTTTTTAACATTTTAGATTAATTAATGGCAAAACAAGTTACATTACAAATTGACTACAATTTCGAGTACTTGACTCTTTTTTTTGTACAAAATACTTGTTTTTTGTTTTTTGTTAGATATCACATCTTTTTGTAAAGTTTTTTTTGTAACATACACAATTTATATATCATCAAGTTTAATTTTTATTTATAATTATTTTACCGGTGTATCATTTGATGTTTATTATTTTTAATATACAATATTGCAATATTTATCATATATTCATATGTCAACTCTGCAGTGCAGCCAACAAAAATGAGCAAGTGAGAAAAGTAAAAAAAAAAAAATTTTATAATCTTATACCGTACTACCAACTTAACAAAATCAGAAATCTGGTTTTTCAGCCAAAAAATCGCAACCGTTAATTTGATTGTTCAATAAAAAAAAAAATAAGCCACTAAAAAATCTGATTTTTTTTTTTAAAAAAAGCTTGATATCGATTTATAGGATCATTACAAAATCCCGTACTTTTTAATTGATTCCATCATATTTTAATTGAATGATAAATAATTGGGGACGGAAGGGGTCACCAATGTGTCGTGTATAATAAGCAGTGTTGGGCTGGTATGATACCGCGGTATTATACCAGTCTTAAACATCGGTATAATACCGGTCGAGTTTCATACTTTCATACTTTCGAACCTCTTTAGTAATCCCATCTATGAGAATTTTTATATACCACGTCGTAAACCATATTATTATATAAAAAGTAACTAAAATACTTGATTTTTTTCTTAAATAATAGTACTTTTTTGGTAGCCATTGCATCAATGCTAAAAATATTAATATGATGTTTAATCCAAAACTAGAAAATCACATTTTTTTTTTTTAAAGTATATTTAACAAGAAAATTTCAGTTCAACTGTAACAAACATGACCTCTAAATATTTTTAAATATATTTTTACATATATCTAACTTGTACTTATTTAAAATGTACTTATTTTTGGTATGAAAGTAAATAATATTTTTTTTTCAAACAAATAAAAAAAATATTTATTCGTCAACTGACTTAAAATATAAAATTAGAAGTGACCAAGCTGATTTCATGTTAGCTGCATTATCAGTGACGACACCTTTGACTTTTTCAGAACCAGCTGCAAGTATTGCTGAACTCAAAACATCACAAATGTATTTTGCACTATGTGATACTTCTTTTGATTTAATTGCTCTATAAAATACGGGCTGTGGTGTTGTAACAACAATATTTGTAAAACCATCACAATTAATATCAGTCTAACCATCTGACATAATTGTCAATGTATCTGCATCATTAATTTTATCTTCAACAGCTTTGTTTACTTTTTCATATTCTGCATCTAACAATCTGTGTGAAAGAACATATTGAGATGGTTTTTTAAAAGCTGGTCGTAGTGATGTAAAAAAGGATTTCCAATAATAATTATCAAATACTGACAATGGAAGATTAGTGGAAATCAATGCTCTGGCAAAAGCAGCTTCAAGGTCTTTTTGGTCTTGAGAAGACATTTTGTCAAGAAAATGCTGTTTTTTTTTTCTTTATTTAAACCTTTAAAAACATACATTTGTGTTGATGTCTTTGGTGTCAAATCATCTATCACATTGGCACTTGTATTTGTATCAGATGTGTCAATTTGACTAGTTGGTTCACTACTTAAATATTGTTTGACACTTTCTGGACATTTATTACATTTAAAAACCAAGTGATTATGTATTCGTTGTGCATTGGATACATATTCTTGGCTACAAAACTTGCAACGTCCTTCTTGTATTTACTGGTACTATATAAAATATCTCCAAATTACTGACTCAGACCTTACCATGACGTTTTTTTAACCTTGAATTATTTAAAATAAATTAGTTTTACTATTGACAATTGTTATTTTTTTTTTTATGTCAGTCTTAATATAAAAATACATTAGAAATTAAACATTGTTTTTTTTCTCTTACCTTGATACCAATAATGTATAACCTATAAAATTAAATTCCACAACTTTCTTTCATTCGTTGAGAAAATATTTTCCAAAGTTAATTAAAATAACAATAATCAATATAATAACTATATATAATTTTATATAATTATTATAATCAGAATCTCATTAATTTTTATTAATCAGTTACAAAATAAATAACTAAAATAATTGTCAGTAATAGAAAAAAGTATAAAATAAAAATAACAAGCATGAGATGCGCATTATAAAACAACGCAAGTTAGTGACTCCGCCTTTTAATGGTTAAAAAAAAAATTTTTTTTTTACCGGTAAAAAATCCGGTTAAAAATGCGGTTATTAACCGGTAAAAAAACCGGACTCACAACCCTAGGTGCATTCCTCTAATAAAAGATTTTTTTTCGTTTTCGTTTCTCGCCCTGTAATACCAGCCAAATTTTTATAGGAAAAAACTGTTTCTTGTAGTGGCAATGTTAGCACGACAATAGGTGTGTTCCAAGAAGACTAGAGACCAGGAGAATAAACTTCAGTGGAAGGGGTAGGTTTTGATGGGACCATATACGTCGCCGTCCAGGGTAGCTATTCTTGACTCGATTATCCCACCTACACGGGATATCATGAAAACGCCTGAAAATGATTCAGTCGTTTGATGTAAACCATTGAGAAGGATACAAATTAAGCCAAAATTTTCATGTTTTGCGACAAAAAAGTTATCCCAGTCGCTCGGGATAACTTGCGGATAATCGAGTCAAGAATAGCTACCCAGGTGGAGATACTTAATGCCTCGAACAGAACTTCGGTTTTTGGTCCGGCTTCTTTCGAGGCTATTCGGCTATGTTAAATAATATTTGTGTCATGGAGGTCTACATGTATTTGTAGACCTCCATGTATTTGTGTAATAAACAATATAATAAATAAAAATAAAGCCAAATAAACCTGCTTAACCACAACTATTAACCATATTGGAGTATTAAATTTATTTGTGTAATTAAGTTAATTTAGACTGATAATTTATTTATTTCTGAATATTATTGTTAAAATGATATTTTTTTTTAAATACCACAAATTATACTTGTGAAGATTTATACCAATTGCTTGCCACAATTAGAGATTGTGTTCCATTGCCAAATAATCTATGGGCGATGCTCGTTACATCAGGAAATACAATAATTTATACAAGATATCAGAATGATGACACTTTCTTAAATCTTGTTATTTACCCGGACTTAAAAGTAAAAATAAATCATGGTGTAAGGATTATTAAATGGATAAAATGTGGTCCTCTTAAATCACCAAAAGATGTTTTGGAAATTATTGATCTTCTTGACAAAATATCAGATTCTTAAAATATGATTTTTGTTTATATTCAAGTATTTTTGTCAACAGTATATCAAACAAAATCATGCTAAACAATCAATTGTAAATAAATGAAATTTTGGAGTATAATCAAATATCAACTGAAATGTTGATGTTTGATTAAAATTATGAATAACATATTAATTTTGTACAATTTAAATGATGATAATTATTTTTTTTTTTTTAATGAAAAACTGCTAATCATGATGAATAAATTGTATATATAATAATTCTTGCACATTTAATGCTTTTATGTACATAAAAAGAAATTTAAATAAATACTTTCTTATACACGAAGTTTACTCGTTTTTTTTGTTTAATTATTGTTCAACAATATAATTTTATTATAAATGTATAAAAATATTAAACAGTAAATAAATTAAATAATAATAAATAAATATAGAATAATATAATGTAACAATAACAATGACATATAACAAAAAATTTTTAGTGAGTAAGGGTGTATGTTATGTGTGTGATGAAGCCAAAGCCGAATAGCCTCGAAAGAAGCCGAACCAAAGACCGAAGTTCTGTTCGAGGCATTAAGTGTCTCCACCTGGACGGCGACGTATATGGTCCCACCCCCACCACAGGAGTTTATTCTCCTGGTCTCTAGTCTTCTTGGTGTGTTCGTTCACTATTCACACTGAGCGTATGCACGGAGCGTATGCAAGGAAGCGCTAGAGTCGTGCGGTCATTTGAAGAAACTTTTTTAATAAAATTTACTATTTATTTATTGTTATTTGTTTTTTTCAGTTCTTTTCCTGTCTTTCATAATGATTAATTGCTAATTAGTTATGGTGTTGTTATTTTTCTTTCCGAATCCAATGCGTTAGTAAATTTTATCAATAAAGTTTCTTCAAATGGCCGCACGACTCTAGCGCTTCCTTGCATACGCTCCGTGCATATGCTCGGTGTGAATAGTGAACGAAAACACCTATTATATGTTTTTACTCCAATTACGGAAGTAAAATTACAAGAAGACTAGAGACCAGGAGAATAAACTTTAGTGGAGGGGGTGTTCTAGAATACGGCGGCTATGTAGAGTGCGCCACTTTTACTCCTGAACGGCGCACTACGTAAGGCGCAGTTTTTTATCACTGTACACCTCAGCCCTCCGGCCCTATACTCAAACAAAAGACGAGTACCAGGACAAACAAGTTTAAAAAGATTATGATTGATAATATGTATTGTCTGTTGTATTTTTAGTAGTTAAATAGTAAAATTATTATTTTATTGATTTTATAAGATTTACAGATAATAACAATTGATTATTAATGAAAAAAAATTAAAGTTCATCTTTTTTATTATTAAAAAAAAAATCAAATTTTACCACTCAATAATTTAGTGTATTAGATACAACTTCAAATAATATTTATAATTCTGCAATGTTGCTATACAATTGATTATAAGTAATATAAAATTTAGGTTTGATTTTGAATGAATATAAATTGATAATTATTATAAAAACTAAAAAAGTAAGTGAGTATATAAATACGATTAAGTTAGTAAAATATAAAAAACTGCGCCTTACGTAGTGCGCCGTTCAGGAGTAAAAGTGGTGCACTCTACATAGCCGCCGTATTCTAGGACACTAAATGTTGCCCCCTCCATTAAAGTTTATTCTTCTGGTCTCTAGTCTTCTTGTAAAATTACCTTTTCACTTCTGATTTTCAATGTTTATGAGTGAAATAAACGAAAATTATTGGCGATCATTTGTTATAAAAATTGATTTTCCAAGATTATCATATATAAATAGTCTAGGAAAATTTATAGAGGATTTTATCATATTTGTCGTTGTTTCTGTTTTTAGTTTTTTGTCGGTACTACAAGGCGAAAAACGAAAACGAAAAAGAATTTTTTATTAAAGGAATGCACCCAATAATTCAAGAGCCTCTTCGCATTTTAGTTTAAAATGGGCACTTTTTTTCGATGGAATTTTTTTTTTTAAAGATTTTTATTTTTATTTTCACCAAGTACTTATAATTAATCGTTTTTAAAAAATAATTATAAATTTATAAATTTAATGAATAAAAATAAGTCCGTTAATTTGAAATTGACATAATTATATTATATTTTTGATTCATTATTAAAATAATTAAGGTCAAAATTAAAGATAATTTCCCGTTATTATATTTTTGATTTTTCGGGCTTAAATAAAAGCTTGAATAATTATCTATTTTGATGAATTTTTTCAAAAATTTCATGCTAATTTTTTTTAGATAATTAATATCAAAGTTAACAACTTGAGCACACAGGGATAGGGATGGTACACACTTGTAGTTGAAAACATTTCTATTATAAATCGCTAATTTTACTATCAATTTATACTTCTTTTCAATACTGATTTTTTAAGCCTATATAGATTCTTTTCTTGCTAGGATTTTTATAGATATTTAAGTTTTAGTGAGCAAATTTTTCTTAATTAGAAGGCTCATAGCTAGTGATGTGAGCCGATACGATACCGTATTTAATACGGTATTAATACCCTATTAATACCGAGCGCAAAATACGATACAGATACCAAAATGTTTCTACCATGCGATGGCGATGTTTCTGTGTAAAAATACGGTATCTGCCATTTGACTTCAAAATACACCTCTATAGATGTAAAAGTACGGTATCAATACGCTATCAATACGGTATCAAAATTTGTGAATCTTGGCGCTAGTGGCGTCAGCCGTTTTAAAAAAAATTGTTATTATTTGTTATTATGATTTAATTATTTTTTTTTTGTTTATATAAATAAAAAAATCAAAAGAAGCAAGACAATTATTGAATTACAAGCAAGATAATTACAAGGTAATAACTTAATTTAATAATATAGGAAATATTATTTTTTTTTAATTACACCAGTAATTGTTATTATAAAATTTTTTCGTCTATTTGATTAATTTTAGGACATAGCTGAATTATTTAATTGACGACAATTAAAATTAAATTAAAATATATTATGTGGCATATGCAAACGAGGTTAGTTTCAATTTTTTTTGTCTGTTTATATTGTCTGTAAAATTAAGTTTAATCATTTTCTTCTTCTATATACGGCTTTTGGTTCATTCAATTAAAATAATGGCAAATAAATTAAAAGATGTCATCAAGAAGTTCTTTTGCCCACGACAACAGAAAGTAAATGTGATATTTTTCTATGCAAATTTTGTAACAAAAAATATGCATGGAATCCAAGTCAAATGAAGGATCATTTGCTAAACGATTGTAAACACAGAGATCAATCAGTTATTTCTCGTCTGAAATCGTTTATTAAATTATCCGTGGAAACACTGCTGTTCAATGATACAGACAATCCATTTTTTCTTATTCTCATTGAATTATGTAAACAGATAATTCTTTCACAAGTGAAGATTCAAGTGATCCACAAAAAGCAACATCTGCATCAGAAAGTCTTAATAAAATCCAAAAACGTTAAAATGGTCAAGAACAACATCATTATGATCATCATTATTCAAAACGAGCCAAAATAGCTGTTAAAAATTACTTTGATACAGTAGCTTCAAAAGATAAAGAAAGTATACATCGACATGTATAGCAAAGTAAAAGATTTAATTGAAAAATCACCAGCTGTTGGTATACAGTGTGATCGCAGGTCAAATGTAAATAATCAGGGGGTAATTAATTTTATTGTAATTACACCTGCACCATTGTTTATCAAACCAGTTTCAACTGGTGCAATTAGCCATAGTAGTGATTACATAGCTCAAGAAATAAATAAAGTATTGCATGAAATTGGTCCAACTAAAGTTGTTGGAATTGCTTTTATTGCACATAACGAAAAGTTATTTCAAGCTCAAAAAAAAAAAAATACAAAAAAAAAGCAGTCAATATTTGGGTTGGGTGATAATGATGATGGTATCGTTGTTGGTCAAGATGATGATGATGATGATGATGATGAGACTAGCTGATCTGGTCAAAAGTATTAATTAACATAATAAGAATATATTAAAAAAATATATTAATAATTAAAATAATTAATTGATATATTAAAATAATAAAAATATATAATATATCAAAATAATAAAAACATATAATATATTTTTTTTATGAAATTATTAAAATATTGAATATTGATATAATTTACAAAAATTGTTTTTTCAAAGGTAATACTATCATTTCAAGACTGTATTTAGCAATAAGAATTGTCTTATAATAAAATAATAAAGAAGTATAATAATAAATTATTTATTTAGTTATTTATTTATTGATGTCAATTTGTAATAATTTGATCATTCATGTATACCTTTTATCCAATTTTTATTACAGATATTGTTTTTTTATGTTATTTTCTCATTTTATATCTAATGAAAAATTTTAATAAATAATTATTTAATTACTAGACAATAATATGATTTATTTATTTTGATACCAAAAGTGTTTGAAATTTGGTGCAAAAAAGGTGGCGGACAGTAAAATTGACACTAGCACTACACTTTTGATACCGTATTTTTATATCTATAAGGCTGCATTTTGGTATTAATACGGTATCGTATCAAAATAGTACTTTGTGATCCGAGTGCGCAAAGTAGGATTTAGGCTTTGTAGACTTAGGCTTCGCCTCGCCTCCGCCTCGAGGCGTCTCTTGCTTATATTTTTCCTTCGTCTCGGGTATCACTTAAGGCCCTTGTCGACTAGCATAGTTTTTCAACAAAGTTCTATGCTATAGCACTTTGGTCACTATACATCACCAAAAACTCACTAAAAAATGGCCGCTGAGGACTATGCTGGAAAAATGCTGCGTGCAGCATTTTGAGCATAGTTCTGCTAACTTCACACTCGTTTTTTTAGATGCAGCCAACTTTGAACAAAAACAAAAAAAAAGGGGCATTTATAGCTCTTTTTTGTTGTTCTTTGTTTACAGTTGTTTACAGTCTATATTAATTGATTGATTGACTGTCAGAATATCGTATTGTCATTTGTCAACAAGAGTAAACAAATAAAAAAATTTATGCGTTTAATTATTTTTTGTTGTGATTTTACGAATGTTGGTAGAGCTGGAATCATTTCAATAAACGATTATAACGCCGCCCTATAGCCGTCATGGCTGAACTATTTCTACCCAAGCGCTATGCCATAGAACTTTTTAGAAAAACTATGCTAGTCGACAAGGGCCTTTATCGCGTGAGACTAAATCCTACGTACGCACGAGTATCACATATTATTTTTCTTCACATAGGCATAATTAATTGGACCGCGATTACATCGGGCCGCAATGCGGGTCCAGGGGTGCAACCACTGGCAGGTTTGAAGAGCAGAGCCCTCATGGAGGGGTCTGGGGGCAAAGCCCCCCAGAATAAAACAAAAATATTAATACCATAATTAAAAAAAAATAAAATGATAATTTAAATGAAAAAACTAACAAAAAAATGTTAATGCAAAACTAAAATTTATTAAAAACACAAAACTCTTAAATTTAAATTATTTTTTCTTTAATTATAATATTGCTGTTGTTTCATCAACAAAATATACTTTTTTTTTATATATTATCAGTCAAATATAATAATAAATTTTATCATTATCTTTGCACCAGCAAAGTATTTTTTTTTTAAATTAACAAAAAAAAGGAACCATTTCAACTATAACTAATTTAATTATTTATTAAATAAAGCACAATAAAAGTAATAGAAAAATATAACCACGTTATACCACAAAATATGGCTCTGCCTGATAATTTTATTTATATAGTTATAAACAGATGCCACGGAAAGCAACTTAGTAGCCTAGAAAGCAATTTAGTAGCCTGGAAAGCAACTTAGGGTGCGTTCTGTAAGGGGACCGCGGTCCTTTTTGGCCATAATCAGAGTAGATCCATAAAAACTAAAAATCTCCCCAGAAATTCTTAAAAAATAATCAGTCTCATGTATATTAAACCTTTCTATGTGTGCATTGTTATTGTTGTGGATTGTGGTGCTTACCAGTGCTTACTGAGTAAAATTATTACAACAATAAATTTGTTAATAACAATTAACAAAATGGAAAAAAAAAATTCACTTCAAACACATTATCTGTTAACTGATGTAGATGGTAATCTTCTTGTTGAAAATGAACAGTTGAACTAATTACCAAGTTTATTAACAATAAAATATGAACCTTCTAAAATACCTCCAATATTCACTTTATGTTTTAGGCATTAACTTTGAAAAAAATCAAATTTACGGGCTAAGTAATTGGTATAACAACAATATACACTTACCATTTTAATTGCGACAGATTTTTTTATGCCAAACTATTTTTTTTTTGTAATATTTCAATTATAATTTCAGTGTTTACGTTTGTTTATGTTTGTTTTCGTTTTGTAATAGATAGCAGTGCTGACACTACAAAGAAATTAAATTCACCATGATAAACCGCGCCTATTTTTGGTGGACCGCGGTCCTCTACGGAACGAACCCTTAGTGGCCTAAAGGCCTGTGTCGACTAGCATAGTTTTTCAACAAAGTTCTATGCCATAGCACTTTGGTCACTATATATCACCAAAAACTCACTAAAAAATGGCCGCTGAGGACTATGCTGGAAACATGGAGGTCTACAAGGAGGGTAAACTCCTATGTTAGAGTATAGGCTGTTGGTGAGACTCACGGAATGGAGCAAGTATAGTATATAAAGTTGCCGAGGATAGCGCTTGCATCTGGACGGTTCCACGGTCACGTGTTCTTTTTGCTTATATTTTGACATAGATTTGTTACAATTGTTAATGTACATGATAAAATGATGACAAGTGAAAATATAATTATTTTATAATTAATGCAACAATTTAAAGTATAATCAACAAAAAATTAATTAATTTTATATCAATACGTCGACACATAAATTTAAAGATAAGTTTTTGATTTTTTTATAATACAAAATAAAAATATATAAATATAAACAAATAGGTATCACAATCTCTATTTGTTTATATAGCTGTAATATTGAATACATAATTCTTTAAAATTACATTTACTACTATTTTATTATTACTATAGTCTTTTTTTGAGTGCATCTCATTCCGTAGCTATTTGTTCATTAAAGAATAATTTGAAGGCATTCATTTATTTAAAAAAAATAAGAAGCATATATGGTCTTTCTTGGGGTCCATTTTTTTCTTTAGCTATTTTTTTATGAAATAATAATTTATTTATTTAAAAAATAAAGAATTGTCTTTTTTTGAATAAAATAATCTACATGCTTTTATTTATTTGGAAAACATCAAATAGCTGAGAAAATGGATGTACCTGAAAAATGTATATACATCCCAATAATTATTTAATAAATGCCTGAAATTAATTGTTAAATAAACATCATGAAGTATATCCATTTTCTCAGTTATTTGTTCTTTATTTTTTTAATAAATAAAAGCATGTAAATATTATTTTTAAATAAACAATTATTAGTGTTATTATTTAATAAGCTGTTTTTTTTGAGTCCATCTCTTTCTTTAGCCATTTTGTTAACTTTTTGTTTTCTTATTATTTTTGTTTCCTTTTGATAATTGACAGTTGTCAATGTATTATATACTTTAACAATTGCAACAAATCCATGTCAAAATGTAAACAAAAACAACACGGGTGACCGTGGAACCGTCCAGATGCGAGCGCTATCCTCGGCAACTTTATATACTATACTTGCTCCATTCCGTCGGCGACAGTAAAATCAGCTAGTTTACGCTCCTTGTAGACCTTCATGGCTGGAAAAATGCTGCGTGCAGCATTTTGAGCATAGTTCTGCTAACTTCACACTCGTTTTTTTAGATGCAGCCAACTTTGAAAAAAAAAAAAAAAGCGGCATTTATAGCTTCTTTGTTGTTCTTTGTTTACAGTTGTTTACAGTCTACATTAATTGATTGATTGACTGTCAGAATATTGTATTTTCATTTGTCAACAAGAGTAAACAAATAAAAAAGGTTATGCGTTTAATTATTTTTTGTTGTGATTTTATAAATGTTGGTAGAGCTGGAATCATTTCAATAAACGATTATAACGCCGCCCTATAGCCATCATGGCTGAAATATTTCTACCCAAGCGCTATGCCATAGAACTTTTTAGAAAAGCTATGCTAGTCGACACAGGCCTTTAGTGAAGAAAATTTAGTTTCATACCGTATTTTAACATACAGAACACTCATTTAGTATTAAATTTCGGTGATACTGTATTAAATTCCGTATTATTACCGTATCAATACCGTATTAATACTGAAAAAAAAAATACCGGTATTTTTACATCACCAGCCTCATGCGCACACTATTGTAAATTGTTGTAAATTCAACAAGGTTGGCACATGCGTATATTTTTTGTTTGGAGGGGCGTAGAAATGAGGCCATATTGTACAGTTAAATTATACAGGAAAAAAGCGTGAAAATAAAAAAGGCAAAATAATCACAAAATATATACATACTACATATTTGTATGTCTATTGTGAGCTGTAAAACATTGGTTTCATATATAGTCGTCAATTATTTTTTTTTGTAATTATTATTTTAAACTACCAATAGAAATATAGGATAAAAAATCTAAAAACTCAACGCAATAATAATAATAATAATAATAATAATAGATAGATAGATAGATGATTGGTTGGTTGTGTTTTATAAAAAATCAGACAAAGAAAAAAATTAAAAAATAAAAAGGAAAAAAAAAGTGAGTTGACATACGTTGAAAAAAAAAAAAAAGAATAGAAATATTATTGAAAAAAAGTTGAAACAAAAGATAGAAGAGAAGCGACCAATTTCTTGTGTTCTGTGTCTTGTCAAGTAAGACTATTAACTCAACTATATTTATAATTTTTTTTCTTCATTATTTAACATATTTATACCGTGCTCAAAGTTGCAGTAGTTAAAAAACAACCTTAGATATTTTTTTTTTACGTTTTCTACAAAAGCGGAGCAAGTGACAGGACGAGATGGGCACTCGAGACGATGAATACGATTATTTATTTAAAGGTACATATCTATATAAGACACTACTGTTCTACATAGCGTCTAACACCCAGAATATATATATATATATATATATTTAAATTAGTTTATACTCTTCATTAGTTTTATTTTTATTAACGTGGCATTTATTCCCTTTCTCTGAAATTACAGTAAAGTCAAGATATTCACGTTAATTTTCTCAGCTGTTAATTGTCTGTTTTGTTCATTTATTTTCCACTTATTTTATACTCTCATGTACGCATCAGAAAATATTGGAGACTATGAATCATTTCATTGTAGATAATTCGGCACGTCACGATAACCGACGTGACAAGTCACGGGTTGATTTTTTTCATTGCATTAAGCCTTGTATTGGAATATTTTATAAAACATAACTCGATTTGTTGTTTGTGACCGCTACTTTTATATCTCATCAAAACCATTGTCGATTCATGTTTCCTCTTATTGCCCCTTCTCCTTCAATGATAAAAGACGCGTAATTGCCAATTCGACAAATTCATTACTGTTTTTTTAATAATGAATTTTGTTAATTTTTTAAAATTCAGTCTTTTCTTTATATTTTTTTTTTCACTTGGAATATACCTAGATAATACTTTTAATTTTACTTTGAAAAACAATATTGAAATTAATGATATGTCATGCGACAAGTATGAAATTTTTTTTAATAATAAAAGACGGTGTCATAAAAAAGTTTATCGTTTTTTTGTTTTTCAAAAATAATTTAAACATTTCACTATCTTTTAAATTTAGGTTCATAAATTTTGTTTGACAAAATAATTTTTTTTTTTTTTTAAATAATTAATAGATAAAAAATAATCATAAAGCAATTTCTGATATGGGTATAATAATATTCTTATTTTATATTTTTTTTTTTTCATTTAATTAAAATTCGTATAAAATAATTATTTTTTTATTTAAAAAGTAAAACAATCCTATAATGTAAAATTAAATCTCAAGTTAAAATTTTAACCTGTTCTCAAAATCATCGTACGTTGAAATGAGATGTAATAGAATCATTTGAAAAAACCATATGATATGTAAAATAAACATTGTTTGTAAAATTAGATCGAAACTCCTTATTTTAACAATAAAAAATTTATACAAGTTTTTATACATTAATCAAATAATTGTTTATCCTATTTAGCCTTAAGCAACTGTAAACATTTTTGAATAAATATGAATTACTAAATTATACTTTTCAAGTCTTTTTAGTTATCTATAAATAAAACTTTTTTATATTGACTTTATCTTTGTATTTCTTTGTATAATTAATTGTCATTGATTTTTAGTTGTTCTCATTGGAGATTCTGGAGTCGGAAAGAGTAATTTACTATCACGATTTACTCGTAATGAATTTAACCTTGAATCGAAGTCAACAATTGGTGTTGAATTTGCAACACGAAGTATACAGGTTGATGGAAAAACAATAAAAGCCCAAATTTGGGACACTGCTGGTCAAGAACGCTACCGTGCAATTACATCTGCGTAAGTTTTTTGACAAATATTTTATTTATTCACTTTTAAATAATATTATAAAGCATTCTCCACACTTTTTAATAATGTTTCAAGGTCATGTATAAACCTCGAATATAATTAATTTTGTTTTTTTTTTTCTTTTTTCTGTAAAGGTTTTGTTACATAATTGTTTTTCACAGTTTATCATTTAATCATTTTCACATACTATTTAATTTAATTGTAGATATATAACAATATACTCGAGCTTCATTTCAAGTTTTAAAAAAACTGTTATTTAAAAAAAAAATATTTTCATATAAAGTTACTACTGTTGTTTACATATTTATTTAATTCTTAAGATATTATCGTGGAGCAGTTGGTGCACTGTTAGTGTATGACATAGCAAAACACTTGACATATGAGAATGTTGAGAGATGGTTAAGAGAATTACGGGACCATGCAGATCAAAATATTGTCATCATGTTGGTTGGTAATAAATCAGACTTGAGGCATCTACGTGCTGTACCTACTGATGAGGCCAAAGCTTTTGCTGAAAAAAATGGTCTATCATTTATTGAAACATCAGCACTTGATTCAACTAATGTTGAAACAGCTTTTCAAAATATTTTGACAGGTAAAAAAAAAGAAAAAAAAATATTCAAATATTCTTAATTAACTTTCTAAGTTATTCTTTAATTATTTTTTTTTTCTCTCCAGAGATTTACAGAATTGTTTCGCAAAAACAGATAAGAGATCCACCTGAAGGTGATACAATCAAAGCCCAAAATGTTGAAACCATTGATGTTAAGCCAACAGTAAATTCTGATGGCATGCGAAAACAATGCTGCTAGTGACTGGCTGCTTTTCTTTCAACGTAAGTTTTTCTTAGACTATTTTATAAATACAACTTGATAAATATGAATATATATTGAAAAATTATATAAATATATAATTTTTTCTTTTTATTTTTTTAAGTAGTAAATTGAAAGACAACCAGACGAAATTGATGACTGGTGATAGAAATTGCAGGTGCGGAAGGGTACGAGAACTAAGACTATGTGTGTGGGCCTACGCTCTCGTATACTAGATGGATTTCGTCTTTTTTTTTTTTTAATTTCTTTCATTTTCTCTGTTTTGCTTCATTGATATAATAATATGATGCCGTGAACTTATTAACACAACAAAAAAAAAATACACACGAACACACACTTGCATCTCCAAAAAAAAAAAAACTAAACAATAAACAAACTGGAAGTCCTTGAAATTTTTTAAGGGATCTAAAGTAAAGTAATAATTTTAAAAAACCTTTTCAAAATAAATGGCGCTTGTTGAATTAATTGTACAATATAATTTCATTAAGAATTAAATTTTTGTTAATAATTTTTTTCTTAAAGAAAAAAAAAATTCACAGAAAAATATTCGTACACAAAAAAAAAAAAAAAAAAAATTAAATAAATAAATAAATAAAATTATAAAAATCTACACGGTACATAAAATATATTATGTTATTATAGTTAAATGTTGCATTACTGCTTCTTTGTAATACATATGCATTAGTCTACGCATAGTGTGACCGTGACTTATGTAAGCGAATTTGTAATTGAAATATAATAATCAAGAAAATAAAATAAATTTAAAAAATCATGTCGATGTAGATTTTAAAAACGAATAAATATTTAAAATAAAAAAAATTTAACTAGATTGTTGATGTTACAAAAATGCGTGGTTCTGTAAGCAGCAAATAATGAAAAAAGTATATATACTAAAGAATTATATCAAACAAAAAATTAATAATTCACAGGTAAATAATTTTTAGTAACATTAAAATAGTTCATCAGAGAGGAATAAAACAACTTACTGATTTAAAAAAAAATTTTATTGAATAATGAATAAAAATTTACAAAAAAAAAAGTTTGCGTATTTACGCAATTTTTGAAAATTTTTGTGTTATAGGCATTGATGCTATGTATTATGATTCTGAAGTACACTTGAAAAAATTTTTTTCACCATAATGTCATATAGTTTACATTATCTTGGTAAATTATTTAAAAAAATTATGATAATAATAGAAAAAAAATTAAATACATCATGAGTAAACTAATAGTATAACTTTAATTAATTTGTTTTCTTGAAACGTACACCAATATGACAAAGCAACAATCATCTAACTTTTAGGTCCTGAAAACAAGTGAAAGTACATACAAAAAAATTTTAAATTGATATTATATGAGTAAGCTAGAAAAAACGTCAATATTAGATAAAAGAAAAAACATGATTGATATTAAAAAATTGACTTAGTCAATATTCGAGCTCTTAAAACTTTTTTAATTCTTGATTTTGTTTTAAAAAAAATATAATATTAACAATAAAATATGATTAATAGTAACTGAAACTTTATTGATACGAAAAAAACATTAATTAAAAAACTATCCAAATTAAATTATTTGTCTTGATTCCTCTACAATATTGTAACATAAAGCATTGATAATATTGATATTCAACTGAGTAAAATAACGTAGCATGATAATGGATGATCAGATTTTTGTTTTTGTGGTTTTGATGAGCCTGATTTTTTAAAAATATCCTTAAGCTAAGAGATCGAATATGCTGATGCTGGTTCAAGACGAATAGTATTTCTCAACATAGTACTTTGTTGATTTTTTGATCTCCATTCAATCCACCTTGTCAACTCAGTGTTATTTTCAGTATTTTCAGCACGTGACTCAAGTTGACGATAATATGCTTCACGAAGTAATCTGAAAGTTTGTATATTTCTGTATGGCAAATTTGTCACAGGATCAAGATACTTTGCCGGCAATCTGGAAGAACCATTCATTAACAAAAGATCTTTCATTTATATAAAATTATAAATATATAATATATTCACCTTGTGATTGTACAAAGAGATTTTAATGTTGGCCTTGGGAGAGGTTTAGTTTTGAATGCTCTTGAAAATAGTTTATCATTTTCAAATGTTATAAAAGTTCTTTCATAAAATTTACCTGTTTTTTCACCGGTCAGTGTTTCTTGTTTTTTTTGGTCAAAATTTTCATTTTGTATAGATAATTCGTCAATATCTTCTTGTGTAGAACACTTTTTATATGTTCCATTTGGATCACTAAAATAAAGTTGTGAAAATCAATTAAAAAAAAAAAAATAATACCAATAATGTAAATTATATTTAAAAAATAGTCTTACTGTGCAAATTGTTCATTATTTAATTTCTCATCAATACTTGATTCTTGATCAATACGTTTTTCATCTGATAAAATCATGACAGGCATAGCCAAAGACTGATAACGAATCATTGGCTGTGAGTTTGTTTTTCTTACGGCTCTTGTATTTTTTTTTTCACTTTCTAATTTTTGATATTTTTCTAAAAATAATTACAATTATTATTTTAAATGTCAACACAATAATAAATAAATCATTGATCTTTATAACATATAAATATAATTTAAAAATTTCTACCTAATGATTTAATATTAATTTTTTCAGTTTCTAATGCTTCTTCTAAAAGTTCTTCTTGTGTTGGTTTCCAGTCATTTGTTCTTGTAATTTTTGTTTTTTTTCGTTGATCTTCATTCCGTTCTTGCATTCGTTTTAATGTTTCAGCTGATTTAGCTGCTGTTGATCTTCGAATTGATTTTCGCCCTGGAATAAATAAATTTATTCAATAACTTAAGACAATTATTTAAGTTTTGTTTTCTTTAATGTACACATATATATTTTTTTGTATACCTGTACTATCATTATAGTTTTTATTTCGCCTTGGTATATTGTGTTTGGGCTTTCGTTCTTTAAGGGCTATTACTGGTTTAGCAGTCATTTGTTTTGGTTCTTTGTACGCCTTTGTCGTCATTTTCCGTATTTTTTTTTGATCATCTTGTTCTTGATCTGATACTGGCTCGTCATTTTCATCTATACTGAAGTCAGAATCGACTTCATCTTCACCCTCATCCTCTTCCCTAAAAATAGCAATTCAATGAATAAACATTGTCAAAGAAGTTTAATGATATTTAGATGTGATGAAAATTTCTTATTTAAATTAATTACATGTAATCATTGTCTTGTTCAGTTTCTTCAAAACCACCGTATGTTGTTTTATAAAAATCATCCTCTTCTTCTTCATTCAATAATTTTGCCATTTTATTGCCTGCATTGGCACGTCTTTCTCTCATTGCTGACATTTTTATTTATTTTATTTCGAATGTTTTATTTTTAATCAAAAAAATATTATTTTAAAATACCAAGAAAATTCTTTATAACTATGCCAAATTTTTAATTTACATTAAAAAATATAAAATGTATTGTTGAATCAAAAATATATAATGAGTTTTAAATGGAATATTAGTCGAATGAAATTGAATATAATTTGAAAATTCCAAAAGAAAATAGTAACAAGAAAAAAAATTTAAAAAAAAGAGAAAATTAAAAAAACTATTTTTGTTACTAAAAACGCCGTTATCACGGTTACGCACTGATTTTATAATAAAAAAAAATATCGTTTAAGATATAGCAAAGATAGTTTTTTCAATATATTATGCGAATATCCATACATCCATGTTTTTTTATAATAACTTAAATTATTTATATTCATGTAACTTTAAACAAAACAAACAAGTTGTCACGACAAGCAAAGTTTTGCTTATAAACCAAGAAGACTAGAGACCAGGAGAATCAACTATAAGAGTGGGAGTGGCTTGATATACGTCGTAAATGTAGAGTGCGCCACTTTAGTTATTCAATTGCGCACTACGTAATGCGCTGTTTGTTTATTTCCACACCCTTTAGCCGGCCTTTTTAAAAAATGCATTGAAAATAAATAATTAATAGCTAAAGAATGAGATGTAATCAAAAAAAAAAAATTTATTAAATAATTATTGCTGGGTAAAATATTTGTTTTGATACATTGAATATTTCATCAAATAAATAAGTGAAATTTTTTTTAAATAAACAACTGGCTAAGAAAAGAGATCTACTTAAAATACGATAATTTATTAAATAATAATTGCTTTTCATTTAACAATAATTGTCTCTTTTTAAGTCCATCTTATTCGTAAGCTTTGTTTATTTAAAAAAAAATATTCCACCTAGCAATAATTGTTTAATAATTATTATCTTTTTCCAAATGCTTTGGAAAAAAGCTGTACAAGTACTTGTAGAATAATTCTTCAAAAAATAATTTATCTAATTGTATTTGTCTCTCTAGTCTTTTGATCTTTGAAAATGACATCCAAAATCAATAATTTTGCATCTTGTCGTATTCATTAAAAAAAATTACTAATTATTTATTTTCAATGCATTTTTTAAAAAGGCCGGCTGAGGGGTGTGGAAATAAACAAACAGCGCATTACGTAGTGCGCAATTGAATAACTAAAGTGGCGCACTCTACATTTACGACGTATATCAAGCCAAAAATATTTACCCCTTCCATCGAAGTTGATTCTCCTGGTTTCTAGTCTTCTTGTTAAGGCCCTTGTCGACTAGCATAGTTTTTCTAAAAAGTTCTATGGCATAGCGCTTGGGTAGAAATAGTTCAGCCATGACGGCTATAGAGCGGCGTTATAATCGTTTATTGAAATGATTCCAGCTCTACCAACATTCGTGAAAGCACAACAAAAAATACTTAAACGCATAATCTTTCTTTTTTTGTTTACTCTTGTTGACAAATGACAATACGATATTCTGACAGTCAATCAATCAATTAATGTAGACTGTAAACAACTGTAAACAAAGAACAACAAAAAAGCTATAAATGCCGCTTTTTTTTTTTTTTTTCAAAGTTGGCTGCATCTAAAAAAACGAGTGTGAAGTTAGCAGAACTATGGCGGCCATTTTTTAGTGAATTTTTGGTGATATATAAAGGCCCTTGTCGACTAGCATAGTTTTTCTAAAAAGTTCTATGGCATAGCGCTTGGGTAGAAATAGTTCAGCCATGACGGCTATAGGGCGGCGTTATAATCGTTTATTGAAATGATTCCAGCTCTACCAACATTCGTAAAATCACAACAAAAAATAATTAAACGCATAACCTTTTTTATTTGTTTACTCTTGTTGACAAATGACAATACGATATTCTGACAGTCAATCAATCAATTAATGTAGACTGTAAACAACTGTAAACAAAGAACAACAAAAAAGCTATAAATGCCGCTTTTTTTTTTTTCTCAAAGTTGGCTGCATCTAAAAAAACGAGTGTGAAGTTAGCAGAACTATGCTCAAAATGCTGCACGCAGCATTTTTCCAGCATAGTCCTCAGCGGCCATTTTTTAGTGAGTTTTTGGTGATATATAGTGACCAAAGTGCTATGGCATAGAACTTTGTTGAAAAACTATGCTAGTCGACAAGGGCCTTTATAAACAAGGCGCTGTTCCAACTAAAGGCCCTTGTCGACTAGCATAGTTTTTCAACAAAGTTCTATGCCATAGCACTTTGGTCACTATATATCACCAAAAACTCACTAAAAAATGGCCGCTGAGGACTATGCTGGAAAAATGCTGCGTGCAGCATTTTGAGCATAGTTCTGCTAACTTCACACTCGTTTTTTTAGATGCAGCCAACTTTGAACAAAAACAAAAAAAAAAAGGGGCATTTATAGCTTCTTTGTTGTTCTTTGTTTACAGTTGTTTACAGTCTACATTAATTGATTGATTGACTGTCAGAATATCGTATTGTCATTTGTCAACAAGAGTAAACA
>WSYQ01000796.1:0-28416 GCA_011426435.1 Lysiphlebus fabarum
ATTTCAAAATAATTAAAGAACTATATGCTAAAAAACAATTGGATAAAGAAAATTATTTTTCTATATTAAATATTTATTATTTAAATAATGTAATTATTTCTACGTTTAAGTATCTATATATATACATGTATAGTAATGAACAAATATGTAAGAAAGTTTAAATAAAGTTGATGTTCCCTCCCTACGCTCCCTACTCTTTTTCATTTTTCACGTTTCTGAAAAAAGAAGACCATAGTGTCGACGCTCTTGCCTAAGGAAAAACTCTACTTATTGGAAAGATAGGATAATAGTATTACATATATGATATCGACTAGCTCAGTTTTCGACTGTTTTCGACTAAAGTTCGATTCAGGAAGGACTTCGCAAGAAGACTAGTACTTCTAGTCTTCGTGGCAGTGTTGCGTAGGTATGATACCGGTGTATGATACACTATCATTCATCTCCAGTTTCATACAATTAAAGCGCCTCTATATTTTATTTTTTTAACTATTTCACTCATTTATTGATTGGTGTCATGGAGGTGTATAAGGAGGATAATCTCTGAAAATTTACGGAGGATGACGGAATGGAGCAATTTAGTAACTCTATCGGCCACTGACGGCGATAGTCTTGGTCAGTACCGAAGTCAAGGTCATATGTTATTATTATAGTGTGGCTCAGTTAAAGTATTTTTTTGTGTAAAAAAATAAAATATAACTAAATAATACATAATAACATTCAATTTTTTGTATTATCATTAGTCGATACATTGATAGAAAAGGAATGGGATAGACTAAAAAAAAAACAAATTTATTTATCCCTGTTAAAAATTTTTTTTTTGAGTACATCCATTTTTTTATCTATATTTGCACTTTATTTATTTAATAAATGAAGGCATGTAAATAATTGTTAAATAAAAAAATAGCTATTTGTTTATTAAAAAATAATTTACAGTCATTTATTTATTTAAAAATTAATATTGTCTATGGATGCATCTAATTAATGAATGCCTGAAAATTATTTTCAAATAGACAAATAGCTAAAAAAAAAGATGGGTCCAAAAAAAAGATAATTTATTAAATAATTATTGCTGAGTAAAATGTTTTTTTGAGTACATCTATTTTCTTAGGTATATTTGTTTTTTATTTTTTAAATAAATAATTGCACCCTATTTTTTCTTTTTAATATTTTACCCAGCAATAAGTATTTAATAAATTTTTTTTTTTTTTGGGTCCATCTCATTCTTTAGCTATTTGTCTATTTAAAAATAATTTACATACTTTTATTTATTCAAAATTTAGAGAAAAAATAGCGAAGAAAATAGATGCAGCAAAAAAGATATTTTAACCAGCAGAAATTGTTTAATAAATTGTCGTTTTTTGAGTCCATCTTTTTTTTTAACTATTTGTTTACTCATAAATAATTATCTTGACACAAAAATAAGTAGTAAACAAAAAAACATGTGATTTTGATTTCGGTACCTACCAAAACTAGCGCTGTCAGTGGTCGATAGAGTTACTACATTGCTTCATTTCGTCATCCTCAACAGCTCCCTATCCTAATACATTGTGTGACGTCACAGATTACCCTCCTTGTAAAACTCCATGATTGGTGTAGATCATGAAGAATAGAGTACAGGAGGACGAACTCCGTAAGCCAAAAATGTGTATAGAAATCAACCGGTGAATTAGTTTTAAAAATTGAATAAAAAGGGCGAAATACCGCTCTTGGACCACCCACACAATAACATTTTTTTAACACACACACACACAATTACATTCATCAATATTTATTATTATTAATTAATATATAAAATGGTCACTTGATCATTTATTATTTTTTTACCAAATAATGAATTAAAATAATAAGATTTATAATTAAAAAATTAATAATAAATTATCAACAACATAAAATTGATTCGTCATTTTAAATAACTCTTCATTTTTTCAATAAATAAATTATTATTTAATAAAAAAATATAACTCACGAAAAAGATATACTTAAGAAGAGACAATTTATTCTTTATTTTTCAAATGAATAAAAGCTTTCAAGTTATTTTTAAATAAACAAATAGTTTAAGAAAAAGACGGACACAAAGAAAGTTAATTTATTCTTCATTTTTTACATAAATAAATTATTTTTTAATAAACAAATAGCTAAAGAAAAGAATGGACTCAACGGAAAGGCAATTCATTTCTTTTTTTTTTAATAAACAAATGACTGTAAATTATTTAAAAAAAAAAAAATAGCTATAGAAAGACAATTCATTTTTTATTTTTTAAATAAATAAATGCCTAAAAATCATTTTTTCATAAACAAATAGCTAAAGAAAAAATCGGACTTAAAAAGAGACAATTTTTTCTTTATTTTTAGATAAATTAATCCCTGAAAATCATTTTGTAATCAACAAAAAGCTAAAGGAGTGGATGGACTTGAGAAAAGACTCTTGATGTACTCTTTGTTTTTTGAAGAAATAAATGCCTACAAATTTTTTTTTTTTTAACAAATAGCTGAAAAAAAAGATAGACTTAATAAAAAAGAAAATTTTTCAACCATTATTGCTGTTAAAAATATTTTTCTAGCTGCATCAATTTTTTCAGCTATTCAGTTCTGAGTATTTTTATAAATAAAAGCTTTCAAATTATTTTCGATCAACAAATAGCTAGGGAAATATAGATGTTGTTCCGAGAACAAGTGAAAGTTGTTTCAAAAATTGTCTTTTTTGAGTCCAATTTTTCTTGAGCTATTTGTTTATGAAAAAATAATTTAAAGGCATTTATGTAAATGCTTAAAATACCCATTCAACATATAATTATTTCCTACATTTGATTTATGAAAAAATAATTTAAAGGCATTTATGTAAATGCTTAAAATACCCATTCAACATATAATTATTTCCTACATCGATGATTCAATTATAATTTACATTTTTTGTTACCGTAAAAAAGTTATTTTTTTTTTTTTTTGTAATAAAACCATATTTATGACAGCCGTTGACTTGTGTATGCTTGCGTTAGTAAAAATATACATATAGACAGTATTTACTTCATTTTATAGAAAAAAGAAGGCACTTTCGATTATCAAACATATCATACGTATGATTGTATGAGACTCCGAAAATCGTCGAAGTGCCTCCGAAGAGGGAGTTTAAAGCCTATCTTTTCTTTTTGCGTCCCGCATACTTCCGGGAGAATCTTGGAAAAATTCAGACTTTGATTGCTGCTTTGTTTTGTGATCTGAAAATAAAAACAGGAAGGTCTGGGTCGGGTCTGTAGATCTTTCCATTGAAGTTCACTGCTTCGTTCTTCTTCAGCATGTAGATTGCTCTTCTTTCGAACAAGGCGATCTGGATTGGCATTGCTCCTGCAATGGCCTGTAGTCCTGTAAAAGAGGCTATCCTATAAGCAGATGTTAGTGATATAAGGACATTACGCTGCGCTCTGTCAAGGATGGTCTCATCCGATCCGCCTAACCGGCCGCCGCGTATGTCATTATAGGGTAAAAGACAGCGCGATATAAGCGACCGAAGGTTTTAAAATTAAGCCCCCAGCCGAGTCCGGTGACTCGTCGGAGGTTCCTGGCGAGTGCCCTAACCTTGTCATAGATATAATGGCAATGGCTAGTTACACGCATTCCTGTATCAAAGTGTACGCCTAGGTAACGTACTGAGTTGTTGAACTTTAGTCTTTGTTCTCCAATTTTTATAACAAATTCGCGATCAAAAAAAGGTTTTCCCTTGCGTTTTTTGCCTTGTGTCACAATCTGCCTCTGACGGATTCGGGGACGTGGGGTTTTAACGTTCCGTCTTCCATCGGGCGCATTCATGTTAACTTTTACTAACATCGCTTCCGTCTTTTGACTAGATAAACTTAACTTAGCACTATGACACCATTCTACTATTTGATCCGTTACATGCTGTGCTTCCTCTGCTAGTCCTTTCTGCGATGAGGCAGAAACAAGTACCAGAAAATCGTCAGCGTATGCAATAAACTTATCTCCAATTGTTTCCTCCAGTGCCTTGAGGAGGCCGTCGAACTGGAGGTTCCAGAATGATGGTCCCGCTACTGATCTCTGGGGGCATCCTTTTGTGGCCGTCTTACTGATTATCTGTGTTCCCCATTCTATTTTGACCCGATGATTCACAAAGTAATTGAGAATTACCTTGTGTATATTTTTAGGACATCCGTTCCTATGTAGCCCGTCGAAAATTAGGGGCCACCAAACGTTATCGAAAGCTCCTGAGATGTCGTATAATACTACGGCAGTATATTTATCAATACTGTTATCTACTATTCCGCGTAATTCGACGATTGCGTCATCGGTGGATCTCTCGATTATAAATCCATATTTCCGTTTAGAAAGTTTTTCCGGGGAAAGCGCATTCGTTTGGAGCTGTGTAATTAACCTTTCGAATACTTTTCCTATTACAGATAGCAAACAGATAGGCCTGTATGATTTAGCATCATTAAGGTCTTTTCCGTTTCCCTTAAGAAAGGTTCTGAGGAAACCTCCCTTAAGCGCGTCCAGGAAGAGACCAAATTCAACGCAGCCATTGTAGAAGCGTACAATTTCACCTAGAATTGCAGTCGCCTTTTTAAACACCTCAACTTCGATAAAGTCGGGCCTGGGTGATTTATTATTTTTAAGAGATGAAATCGCGACATCTAACATATCAAATTTAGGAGCGTCCGCTGTCTCTGGTGCAATTTTAACTCTTTCCTTAAGGGCGCGTTGTTCCACAAGTAGGTGACTCTACTTCCACATCGTCATCTGGGACGTGTGTATCTAAAAGATGTTGGGCGGTTTCCAACATATATAGATAAATGAATATGTATAATGCGTCATCAAAAGTTACAACGTAGGGCTGAATTGATTACTGTAATGAAACAAACAGCAAGACTTTTGCTTGGTTTCTACTTGAACATTCCGATAACTGATATAAACATTATATACATATGTATAGTTCGAAAATATCGAGAAATATTGCAATAATCACGTGGTGAAAATTCATTCAAAAACCTTCAGACGTCCGGATACGGACATTTAACGGAGTTTCCATTAGAACGAATTCTCCGTTAAATACTTAGTCCTTCAAGGAAAATATTTATATGTTACAATAAATATCCTATAATATCCTTATTGGAAAAAAAAACAAATAAAGTCGTTATTTTAAAGGATTTTTGTCTATATTGACTACATTCATTCTTCGCATACAATTTATTCTACGTGTATTGCGTTGAATGAATACGATCGAGGGAGACTCACTATGAGTGAGATGAGCACGAATAGCCTGGAATCCCCAGGCTAGAGGAAGGTTGATTTTAAGGCAAAAACTACGGTTAAAAATTTTTGAAAAATATGGTCGGAGTCAGTGACTTAAAAATCTTTTATTTGATTTGAATTTAACGTTCAGTTCACGGTTTCGCCGCCCCTGGTGCATCGCACGATATGGTTTTCTTGCCCGTTCAAGAAAGGTGTATATATTCAAGAAAAGTGTATATATTAGAAACGGAACTAACATCGGGCACTTGGCCTGCTGGCCATGGTATAATAATTGCTAGTATACTATTATCGTGAGCTTCCTGTGTTTGTAGTTCCGATAGATAGGTTTTTACATTCATTCTTCGCATACGATTATATTCTACATGTATTGCGTTAAATGAATACTCACAGTGTTCGGGTCCGGAAAAAGAGCCTAAGGAATACCAAAAAGTTTTAAACAGAAAAGGGGAGCCAGGCAGTTCGCAGTGTGGTAATTGCGCCGTACCGAGCTCATCTCTCTGCTGTATTCACTCCGTTCTTCTTAATTCAGATCCCTATATATATTCAACAGCTCTCTCTTTATCACTTTGATTAACAAGAGGTAGTAATGGGTCCCGTGGCAATTAGCCTTGGTGATTACACAGGTTTAATCCCAAGTTACCAACTCACGTGCGATAAAGTGCAGACGTTTGCCAGCCGAGATACCCACCAGAAGGTAGCTCAAGCCCTAATGTCATTTCACACAGTATCAGAATGACGAGGCATTTGGCTACCTTCAGAGAGACTGGCGATAGGACAATATATGTCGTAAAACAAGTATGTGTAAATGTGGCTATAGAGGCGCTGACCTCGTTTCGGCTAACTAAAACCAGCCAATCAGGGGCCACACTAATAAAATAACATTAAACTGTAAAAATTTCTTGACTTTTGTGTTGTTAGCGTTTTTTTTTTTGTGACGTTAATATTAAAAAAAAATTCATGTATCCAATATTTTGGAGTAATTTTTTTGACAGATGAACTTAGACACATGATTTTTCTTATGCGTAAGTGTGTGTAAGTCTTAACCCACTGACTCTACTGCATTCATTTAAGAACGATCGGAGTTATAGTCCGGTGTCGAGTTAACCCGCGTAACTCTACCCCGTAAACCTTGTATTCAAGAACGCACCTCCTATTCTTGACATCATTATCCGCAACTATAATTATGAACGACTGGGATGACTATTTTGTTGCAAAACATGGAAATTCAACCCGATTTTTGGCTTAATTTGTATCCTTCTCAATGGTTTACATTGAACGACTAAATCACTTTCAGGCGTTTTCATGTTATCCCGTGTAGGTGGGATAATTATGTCAAGAATAGCTACCCTGTTGACGGATTATTCATTTACAGGTCAATATTTATAAATAAAATTAATCTGTTTTATTTGTAAATGTACGTATAATTGAGAGTATTTTAAATTCCATACATTGTAGAAATGAAACATGCAAAGCATTATCTTGAAAACTGCAGTTAAACAAGTTCAATATCAACAAATTGATTCACCTGTTGAAAATCAATTAATTAATAATGAAATTGATGGAAATGTCAAAGCAACAAAATTGTCGGTAAATGATTCTTAAGGTATATAAATATTGTTTAAACAAAAAAAAATGACAATATTAACTTGGTTACTTATGTTTAATGTGAGACACGTTATAATATAAAATATTTAAAAACGTAGAAAATAAGTGAAAATAAAGAAATGGAAGCAACGTGTTCTCGATCGAGGATTAATTAATTTCGTTGGAGATATAAAATTTGTAACTAAGGAAAAATTAAAAATCGATATATATGCTATAACAACTTCAGATTGCAACCACGTCATTGAAGAACATCAAGATGATCTATGGGTGATCAATCGCCATATAAAATCTGCAACTAGTCTATCTAAAACATAGTTAACAATAAATAATAACTGTTTAGACAATGAATGAAACTTGAAAAATATAATTCAGCAAATGTTTATATTTATATAATCTCTTTTTTAAGGAGTTTTATTAGGAAATTTCAATTTTCGCTTTTGTTCTGGACCCTCCTGCCCCTCAATCATGGTAGATCCCGCTCCCTGAACATTTTTTAAGTCTCTTAACTAATCTAAACTCGATAAATATGGGAAAATATTAAGGAAAAACCACTGAATACAAAAAAAAAATACAGGAAAATGTCGGAAAATATCAAGGAAAAATCACTGAGTATGAAGAAAAATACAATAAATATGGGAACATATTAATTATGTTTTCTTCTCGACCACCTCTCTCCCCAGCCATGGCTACATTTAGAAAGCAGGTGATTAAGCATTTGTTGTGCATTAGATACATATTCTTGGCTACGAAACTTGCAACGTCCTTTTTTGTATTTACTAGTACTGCTATTTCCTGTACAAGTTACTTGAATAACATATCTCCGAATTACTCAGACTTTTCCATGACGTTTTTTTAACCTTGAATTATTTGAAATAAATTAGTTTATACTATTGACATTTGTTATTATTTTTTTATGTCAGTTTGAATATAAAAAAACATTAAAACATAAACATTGATTTTTTCTTACCTTGATAACAATAATGTATAACTTCTAAAGTCTAAACTTGAATTCTAGAACATTCCAGAACTTTCTCACTTTTGTTAAGAAAATCTAACAAAAAAACAAAAATTAAAATTTTATGTACAAAAGAAGTGTCAAGTGTTCGAAATGTGATGTAATTAATTTTGCTATTAATTAATTTTTCATATATAGATACATATACAATATATAACATATGATACTATATAGAAAAACCAAAGAAGAAAATTTATTTTTGATTCATGTAAGTTTAAATTGTTAAATGAAAAAAAAAAAAAAAAAAAAAAAAAAATTATACTTGACCCCGCGTAGTTAAATTTTAAGCCAATATTATTTAATCTTATATAAAGCGGGGTCAAGTATAATTTTTTTTTTTTTTTTTTTTTTTTTTAACAATTTAAACTTACATGAATCAAAAATAAATTTTCTTCTTTGGTTTTTCTATATAGTATCATATGTTATATATTGTATATGTATCTATATATGAAAAATTAATTAATAGCAAAATTAATTACATCACATTTCGAACACTTGACACTTCTTTTGTACATAAAATTTTAATTTTTGTTTTTTTGTTAGATATCACATCTTTTTGTAAAGTTTCTATAGCTTCATTGTATTTAAATAACATAAATACACATAAATATTAGACTGTTTCAAAAAAAAAAAATATATTTTTTTTTTCTTCTCCCACCCTATAAAATGTTAGTACTCATCGAGACAAACCATGTACTATTTTTTTTTTTTTTTTTTTTTTTTTTTTTTAATGTCGCTCATCGACTTTTAATATTTTCCATTTAAAATACATGTAACCAGAGTGCTCATTTCGTACTTTTGTTTTTAACTTGATCAATTTTCAAGCTAGCGACTTGAAATTAGGACCGTTTGAAAGCTTAAAAAAGAGCTTTAAAGAAAACATTGAAAAAAAAATTTTATTATCAAATATTGAAAAAAAAAAAAACAGCGTTATTTATGCAATTTTTTTATAAACAAATAATGATAACTTGTAAAATAATTAATATATTTAAAAACTAATTGAATATTTAGAAAGCTCCATTAAAAAGCTTAAAATATTATATATTATATGTTGAATTTTTTTTTTTTAATAAATACTTAGAAGTCTATAAATTAAAAAATTTTCGTTTTTTTACAAATAAACATTAATAACATTTTTTATTCAAAAAACCGCTGATTAGAAATTTTTTTTTCAATGTTTTTTTCTAAGCTTTTTTTTTAAGCTTTCAAATGGTCCTAATTTCAAGTCTCTAGCTTGAAAATTGATCAAGTTATAAACAAAAGTACGAAACGAGCACTCTGGTTACATGTATTTTGAATGGAAAATATTAAAAGTCAATGAGCGACATTAAAAAAAAAATAGTACATGGTTTGTCTCGATGAGTACTAACATTTTAAGGGGTGGGAAAAGAAAAAAAAAAATATTTTTTTTTTTTGAAACAGTCTAATAAATATATACGTTGGGTTGCCACGCATTTATCTATAGCTCCAAAAAAAAAATATTGAATTTGCCCTCAGTATCCCCTATATATTTATAAATTTTAATTTAATTTATTTTATTTCATTTTTGTTTATTAAAATAAATTAATTATTGTTATTTATTATTTATTATTTATTTAGATTTATTATTTTATTTTCTTTTTGTTTATATTGATTTAAAATAAATGCTGTTATAATGTTACCAACATAAAAACAAAAATCTGGACTAAAATAAATTAAACAAAATAAATTAATAATAAATGAAACTGAATTATAAACAAGATAAACATAAGCTAGATATGTTACCAACATAATAACAAAAATCTGGATCATAATACCAGCATGACATTTTTATATTGTGATGACATTTATACAATTTAGCCTTAAAACATATATATAGCCTTAAAACATATATATATACATATGTAGATTAGACCAGACATATGTTGGTTGCCAACATAAATAAAAACAAAAATCTGGACTTACGAAATAATTTTAAGAAAAACGCAATTTCGAAAAATTGATTTTACTTTTTAAAAAAAAATATACAAGCAAAAAATTCAATTTTTTTTTTATTAAAAAGACTGATATTAAATTTCGTAATCACACTAAATAAAATTTTGATATAATTAATTTATAATATTAAAATTAGTCTTTCGAATATTAGCAAGGGTTATGGTTACCTCTATTTCGTGTATAATAGTCTCGGTAGTGCCTTTTCGTTTTCATTTTTTTTTTTTTCGAATATTTGTCTTTCTCACACTTGACACGAGGCACTACCGCGCCTCTTGATATTTTCTATAATTAATTAAAATAACAATAAACAAAATTTTACTATAGATATATAATTGTATATAATAAGAATCTTATTAATTTTTATTAATTACAGTCACAAAATAAATGAATAAAAGAATTGTCAGTAATAGAAAAAATTAGAAAAAAAAATAACATACATGAGATGCGCCGTATGAAATGGCGCAAGTTTGTAGCTCCGCCATTTAATGGTTAAGAAATTTTTACCCGGTTTTTAATGAGTAATAATTTACATTTTTGAGATTTGATCTCTCGTTCGGTTTAATTGAAAATATTTATTTGAGACTGAAAATCGAAACAAAATCTAAGAAAGTATACCTAGTAAGAATATCACATTACATAGATTACAGTTTTAATGAATTTTAAAGAAGGCTAAAAATATACATATGCACATCATATAAGTAGCATTCGGGGTATAATAAAATATACATATACTTCGTCTAAAATATAATTTATTCAAATTTTAATCTTTACATTTTATTTGGAAAATATTACAAAAGTTCTGTGTTTTTTCGTTCTTTACTATGAGATCTGTTTATTTCGGTTAATATATTATGGTTTGATTTTGTTTCAAGTGATGAACTGTTAGATTCTCTAGTGGTGAATGACTCATTTGTATAACCAATTCGTAAAAGTGGATCACCTGAAAACTTAACTTGACAACAACAGCTAGATGGAAATTTACTGGTAAATGTGCTCACAGTACCATTCGGCAAAACACCAGCTACATTGCGATAGTAATACTTTTGTTTGCAACTTGTTTCGTAACCACTAGTGAAAACATCGGTGAGTTTACATTTTCTTCCTTCATTTCTATTTAAAAATAATATGACAAAGAAATTGAACGTTACATTTTTGTGATATCTTTAATTTCTAATTATTAAAGGAGTTCAAACGACAATTGTCTGGCCTATTTTAAGATTATGATTGATAATATGTATTGTCTGTTGTATTTTTAGTAGTTAAATAGTAAAATGATTATTTTATTGATTTTATAAGATTTACAGATAATAACAATTGATTATTAATGAAACAAATCTAAAGTTCATTTTTTTTATTATTTAAAAAAAAATCAAATTTTACCACTCAATAATTAAGTGTATTAGATACAACTTCAAATAATATTTATAATTCTGCAATGTTGCTATACAATTGATTATAAGTAATATAAAATTCAGGTTTGTTTTTGAATCAATATAAATTGATAATTATTATAAAAACTAAAAAAGTAAGTTAGTGTATGAATAAGAATAAGTTAGTGAAATATACAATTCATGATATATATCTGCTCACATGCAGACTTTCAAAAAATTATTATGCCATTATTATCTCCAAATATTTGAAAGATCTTGCTACAAGACGTTTTTTTTTTGTTTTAACGATCTTTTTTATTTATCAATTATTGATTTCTAGAAAAAAACGTTAATAAAATTAATAAAGTAAAACGTTTATTTGGCATAGTTACAATTCAATTCTTAAAAAATGGAGCAAAATAATACACATACTTATATTTATTATTTGTAGATAAATTTTTCAATATAGGTATATTATTATTGGTATACAGCTTGATTAATACAAAAAATAATCACAAAGTTGAATTTTTCGTACAGCAATAAGGATTAGTTTATTGCAATTTAAATAACAATCACAATGAGATTTTGACGTTTATTTACTGACGACTCGAGTATAGGGCCGGTGGGCTGAGGTGTACAGGGATAAAAAACTGCGCTTTACGTAGTGCGCCGTATGCTAGGACACTAAATGTTACCCCCTCCACTGAAGTTTATTCTCCTGGTCTCTAGTCTTCTTGATTACGGGCGAAATACGGAAAATATTTCTACGAATGCGCAAAGTGGTTAAATTTGCAATAAACCGTCAAAAATCTGTTATTATACGTCGTTTTGTGTAAGTGCGTCTTAATAAAATATTTTTATATCTATAATATTCTCAAAGATATCATAACTTCTTTTTTTTTTTTTTATTTTTTAAAATCATTTTTAAAATGATTAAAAAATTCCATGGCTACATCATTTTCTTGGCCTTAGCAAATCCTTGTTCTTGCAAAAACATGTTGTCTCGGATATCGGGATCTTGCCGGGTTTTGGGCACAATCGATATCCGTGACGACAAAATTTTATGATTAGAACGTCTTTTCGAGTAAAAAAATATGGCCGAAACAGTTTTTTGATGTCTATCATAGTTTTCAAGATATTGAGAGTCAAAAAAGTCGAAATAGGGAATTCTTTTTTTTTTGTTTCATTTTTGCAAATTAAAATTTGAATTATTTTTAACAACAAAAACAATGGCATTTACACAAATTTGATATCTCAAAAACTTTTTGAGGTATGTGTAAAAATCGAAACTATCAAAATATCACTATATTTTATAGTGATTTTTTACAAATAATTTTAAAATAATTTCAAAAGACTTAGAATACTACAAAATTTATTAGGATTAGGTTTCAAAACCTCGTTCTGGTCGGATCTTCAATATGGCGGCGATTCAGTGTCTTATATTTTTTATTGGTGACAGCCGTGACAACCTGTTATTCGCTATTTTCGTTATTACAATAATGATTTATTCGCTATTACTCATTATTGATATAAATAAAGTATGAAAAACTAATTATACCAACGTCTTTGTAATGAAAAAATGTAAATATTTATTTGATGATAGGTTGACACAAATCTAGGGAAGTGAATAGGGATTTTTGAAATTTTTCTTAGGATTGATTTGAATTGTCGCCATCTTGAAGATCCGATCAGAACAAGATTTTGGAACTTACCCTAGAGAAGGATTAAGCATTCGCTAAGGACAAGGAAGTAGCTAGGAAATTTAATTAGTAAGGACTGGGATCTGCTAAGGGCAAGGAAATAGCTAGGGAATTTTTTCTTAGAGAATGTGAAAAGAGTTAGGCGTATAAATATTTTTTTATTTTTACATAAATGATATCTCAAAAAGTTTTAAAATATCAAATTTCAATAAATGCCATTGTTTTTGTTGTCAAAAATACTTTAAATTTCAATTTTAATATTATTTATTATGAAAACATCTAAAATAACCAAAAATTTTGAAAAAAAAATGAAAATTTTCGTGTTTTTATTAGATTCAAGGGATTTTGCGTCAAAAATCTATCAGAAATAACAATATTATCTATTTGATTCAATACCATATCAATCGCAAAACAGTAACAAAAAACTACAAAATTCCCTATTTCGATTTTTTTGACTCTCAATATCTTGAAAACTATGATAGATATCAAAAAATTCTTTCGGCATTTTTTTTTCTCGACATGACAGTCAATAAGCAATCATAAAATTTTGTCGCCATGGATATCGTAATCTTGCTGGTTTTTGCATCTAAAAGTATTAGATAAATTCGAGCGTATTGAAAAACGTAATTCAAATTATGTGTCATCGACGATAAATTTTTTTTGATGTGTAAACATGTTAAGGCCATATATGTGATATTACTGCCAGCTACACCTTTTTCAAAAAATGACCCATTGTGGAAAAATAGCGGACAAATTTCTCCAGCATTTGTCCAACCTTTCTCCGACCGTCATCCACCTGAAAATTATTTCGTCCTTCCCGAGTGGAAATTTAGTTCAGGATATGATCAAAACTCGATCAGGCAACTAACAATTGGATCAAGTTTTGATCAGACAACTTGATTATAAATAGATCAAAAAATATTATCAAAAATTAAAAAAAAAAAAAAAAATTATAAATTAAATTGGCTTTTTTTTTGTTTTTTTGTTTATTAACTATCGCTGAAAGAGATAAGAGAGGCAACGAAAAACGTAGGAAATATATTAAACAACTATATGAATAAAGTGCACGCAACTAACGGGAATCGAACCGATGAACGACGATATCTTGAATTTCTGACAAATCCATCCAAGTTGGATATGGGTTGGACAAATTTGTGGAGAAATGGCGGAATAATTTTCAGGTCGAGAAAGGTTGGACATACCAGCTTACACATACATACATACATTAATGTTGAAAACCATTTTGGAACAGCCGCCAGATATTAATGTATGTATGGATGTGTAAACTGCGCATTAACAATAAGAAATAAATACACAATGCACTGGACGCTGAATTCTACTAAGCTAACACGAGTGGCTGACATATTCGAGGCGAGTTACTCCTCCTGTACGACTTTTAGTCTTCTTGGTCTAACTGCGGGAGTTACTGCGGGTCCCGCAATAACGATTTGCCGACATAAATTTGTGTCGCAACATGAAAAAGTAAAGGTGCTTCCCAACTATTTTCATGCAAACCTACGATATTTCGATAAAATATGTTAGAAAAACATAAATCATGGTAGGTTTGCATGAAAATAGTTAGGAAGCGCCTTTACTTTTTCATTTTGCGACACAAATTTATGTCGGCGAATAGTTATTGTGGGACCCGCAGTAACTCCCACAGTAAGAGATCAGGAATACCACTCCAGTAAAAACAAAAAAAAGACGTTGCAAGTTTTGTCACCAAGAATATATATCTAAAGGCCTGTGTCGACTAGCATAGTTTTTCTAAAAAGTTCTATGGCATAGCCATTTCGTTTATTGAAATGATTCCAGCTCTACCAACTTTCGTAAAATCACAGCAAAAAATAATTAAACGCATAACCTTTTTTATTTGTTTACTCTTGTTGACAAATGACAATACGATATTCTGACAGTCAATCAATCAATTAATGTAGACTGTAAACAACTGTAAACAAAGAACAACAAAAAAGCTATAAATGCTGCTTTTTTTTTTTTTCTCAAAGTTGGCTGCATCTAAAAAAACGAGTGTGAAGTTAGCAGAACTATGCTCAAAATGCTGCACGCAGCATTTTCCAGCATAGTCCTCAGCGGCCATTTTTTAGTGAGTTTTTGGAAATATATAGTGACCAAAGTGCTATGGCATAGAACTTTGTTGAAAAACTATGCTAGTCGACACAGGCCTTAAGGTTGTTTTCGGAGATCTGAAATCGCACTAGATATTTTTTGTTTTGGTCTTATTTTTTTAATGAAATAATTATCTACATTGTCAATTTTTTTAAATTTTTTCTTGTGTGTTTTTTTTAAGATATTTACTGTCAAAGTTGACAACTTTAACACACAAGGTATAGGTGTTACCTCATATTTTTATGTATTTTTATTAATAACTTTTTTAAAACGCACCAGAAAACGTTCAAATTTTAACAGTTTACAGTCCTAAGAACGATAAATTTTTTGTAATAATTTTTTTTCATTTCGTCTGTTTCGTTTAATAATTATTCAAGTTTTAAAAACAGTAATTTATTGTTTTTTATGGTTTGTGCGCGTGGGAGACTCATACTTCGGCATCACTGTTTGTCTCTCCTTCGTTGTTTTTCTCTAGCGGAAAGGGGAATCAACACACAGATACGGACATACACAAACATACAATAAGATTTTTTTTATAGTGTGAAATAGCGGTGTTTCACGATGTAAATTTTGAGTACTAGCATAGTATTAGTGTATATTAGTATATACACTAATACTACAGTAGTCAATATTTCAATCAGTAGCAGCACAATAATCTTGGGGACCCGGACATAAAATAGCGTTACATATTAGCGTTACGGTATATAGTGTTTTTAAGCACAAATATTCATTCTACCTTGGTTTTGGGAAACAACCTTAATGCACAACAAATGCTTAATATTTTGATTTCTAAATGCAATGAATGTCCAGAAAGTGTTGGAATATATTTAAAAAGAGAACCTACGAGTCAAATTGACACTTCTGAAGCAAATACAAGTGCCAATGTCATTGATGAATTGACACCAAAGACATCAAAACAAATGTATGTTCTTAAAGGTGTTAATCAAGAAGACTAGAAGTACAGGAGAAGTAACTCGCCTCAATTTTTTTAAAAATGTTAAAAAAATAAAACACCGGTATAACTACCCTACCCTTGAGTCTAGACTAGCTTGCTAAGTTTTTTGTATTTTGTATTGTATTGTTTTAAGTCCATCTTTTCGTTTAGTTATTTGTTTGTTTGTTTATTGAAAATTTTTTTATTTATTCAAAAATAAAAGAATAAATTCTTTTTCTATGCCGCATCTTTTTTTTTTAGCTATTTGGTTATTGAAAAATAATTCATTTATATTAAAAAACTGAGTATTTTATATTGTTTAAAAGTTATTATTTATGTTTCAATTATAAATCTTATTATTAGAATTTATAATCCCGTAAAAAAATAATAAATAATTTAAATAATTCTTTTATATATGAATTGATAATAATAAACGTTAAGAAATGTAATCGTGTGTGTGTGTGTGTGTGTGTCAGCAACTGTCAGTTGAGCGGCGGTCCAGGAGTGAGGTTGTGCATTTGGATTTTTTACCGGTAAAATCAAGAATTTTTTTTTTTTATCAAGAAATCTTTTTCATGATTCAATACTAAAAATTTCCAAGAACAAAAATTCTGTCAGTTAGAAATTTTATTCTTCAATACAGAAAAAATTTTTTTCAGTGTATAAAAAGAATCTACTCAAGGGGTAAATTTTTATGAAGAAACATTAAATCTCTTCTGCGATAATAATTCATTCAAATATAATTTTTAACTGTTATAAAATAAAGAATAATTTATTATTAATTAGTATACATTCACATAAAACATGAAATAAAGTATTTGAAATCACCCGCCCGAACGATGATTGGCTCTGGTAAGCTCCACCGTTTTCGGTTCAAAAGAATTTTTTACCAGCAAAAAATCCGATTAACAATGATAAAAATATAAAACACAGGTGTATTTACAACCCTATCAAGGAGCAATATTTCGCCCTGTTTATTTAATTTTCAAAACTAATTCACCATTTGATTGTTATACACATTTTTGGCTTACGGAATTCGTCCTTCTGTTCTCTATTCACCTTGGTCCACACGCAAGTTTTTCATCCAAGTTTTTGCTGCAAGGCCTTGAATAGTTGCATCACTATATTTTTACTGAACAGTAAAGGCTCAAACTCACGACAAGCTAACATTCGCTTGTAAACATGGACGACTCAATTCTGAGTGATCTGAGTATGCGCAACACTTAAAATGATCAGTAAATCACTAGTTTTTTTTGGAATTGGACGGCCATGTTTACAAGTTCGATACAACCCAACTTATTGCGCATTCTTAGGGGAGCGTTTGATAGCTGGCCGAGGGCCTCGGGTTCGGCCATCAGAACAGAAAACTTGATAAATCAAAAACTCTCTAAAAAAATAACTATTTATAAATTCAAATTTTTTTTTTACTGGTTTATCTTCATGTTTGTTGTTGTTACATTTGATCAAACCAATAGAAAAAAGCTCGAAGCTTATCAAATAATATTATTACAAAAAATAAGAAAAATAATTTCTCGTGAGACAAACTAGTTATTAAAAAATGTTGTTATAACAATATTGTTATTGAAAATCCATATTCAGCATCAGTCATGGTAGAAATATTCTATTATGGCTTTAGTCAACATGACCAGTAAGTACCTGATTTAAGCTAAAAATTATATATTACAAAAAATTTTGTTTTCTATAATATCCCATCACTAAGTCTACTGAGCAGAAAAAACAATAATAATAAGTTGAAAATAAATAAAGTATACATGGTAAATCATCATCACTTATTTTTATTTTATTTTTTATCCATCGCAAGATTGAGTACGCACCGATGACAATATTGACATTCTCAATTTGTAAAGTCTCGAATGTTACATACTTGAAGAAGATAATGGTGATCAACAAGTGCCAATGTTATCATCAAAGTCTATTTTACTATATTTTATTTCTGACACATCTGGAAATTACCTCATCATTTCTACGTAAAACAAATATAGCTTACGATTTAAATTCAAACTCAGCGGTGCTACATCCTTTTCCTTAGCTACCTCTACAAAAATATGAAATCTACTTTTTTAAAAAATTGACCAGCTTTTCGGCGTCGGCCAGCTATCGAACGTACGCCGGTGCGTTTTACGAGCGATTGTTAGCTTGTCGTGAGTTTAAGCCTTCATCTTGAAAAAATCTAGTTGTTTTGTCTGCTAACTTTTAATGAACTATATTTCAGCAGTAAATTCTTCGATGCCTCGAAATTACCGTTAGAACTCCGTTAATGCAAATTATGAACTAAAAACTATAATATGTTTTAAGAATACTCACATGCATCTTTCGATTCGAATTCCTTGTCGGAAATCATACTGATTAATCACAAAATGCCAATTATCTAATTTATCTGGAGAAGATTGTGGAAATATTACCCTTTCTTCAGAGGAACAGAGTGGCTCATCGTCAGAAATATCAATATCGATTCTTTGGTCAAGCATCGGAATTTCATCAACTATTGCTAGAATCTTTAAATTAGAGTTGTATCTGAGAGCATTTCTGATATGATTTTCAGGGTAATCAGGTACATTTTCACATGTGATAGAGTCATCACATGATCCAACACGTGGAGAAAATATTATATTTGAAGAGTATGAATCATAGTTATTTTCGGGGTTGTCAGTAGGAAAAAAAAAATCTTTTGATCTTTGTTGATCACTTGCTGAAACCATAATTATATAAAAATTAATATTTCACTAATCGCATTAGTATTATATGCTCAATTTCTCACTTCTGAAAGATTTGTGTTCTCGAATGTCATCTTTGGAAGGGTTGTGATTCGGAAAAGCTTCGGATTTCTGTAACATCTGAAACAAAAAGTTACTATTAACAAATATCTCCTTGTTCAGGCAAGATTACGATTTCTGTGACGTCAAAATTTTATGATGGCTAAGTGACTGTCATGTCGTTAAAAAGATAATGGTCAAAACAGTTTTTTAATATCTGTCATAGTTTTCGAGTTATAAAGTGTTAAAAAAACCGAATTAGAGATTTTTTTTTTTTCGTTATTTTTTGCGATTAATATTGTGTTGATTGCGTAGATCGAGTTGTGCTTTCTGATATATTTTTTGACGTAGAATACAATAGTGTTTGTAAAATTCTGATATTTCATTGAGTTTTTGATTTGTAAGGATTTAAGGACGAACATTTTCAATTTTTTCGTTATTTTGGATGTTTTTTATAATAAAGAATTAAAAAAAAAATAATTCCAAAAATTGAAATTCAAAGTATTTTTGACGACAAAAACAATAGTACTTATAAAAATTATTTATATACGTAGACTAAAAACACATAAAAAGCACATAATTTTGGGCCTTATTACGTGTCAATCGGTTGATTACTGATAAAGTTGTGCTGACTTGAATTTAAGCTAGCACAACATTGCATAATAAATAAAAAAATTAATTAAAAAAGGGTTAATAAAAAAAAAAAATTATTTATACACCTAAAATAAAAACACATAAAAAGCACATAATTTTGAGCCATATTACGTGTCGATCGGTTAATTATTGAAAAAGTTGTGCTGACTTGATTTTAAGCTAGCACAACATTGCATAAAAAATAAAAAAATTAATTAAAAAAGGGTTAATAAAAAAAAAATTCGAATATTTATTAACGTAAAATGAAAACACATAAAAAGCACATAATTTTGAGCCATATTACGTGTCGATCGGTTAATTATTGAAAAAGTTGTGCTGACTTGATTTTAAGCTAGCACAACATTGCATAAAAAATAAAAAAATTAACGAAAAAAGGGTTGAAAAAAAAAAAAAATTATTTATATACGTAGACTAAAAACACATAAATAACACATAATTTTGATCCATATTACATGTCGATCGGTTAATTATTGAAAAAGTTGTGCTGACTTAAGTTTAAGGTGGCACAACATTGCATAAAAAAAAATATGTAAGAGCACAAAAATCGCGAGTCGCACTCAAAAGAAACATAAAAAGAGCATAAAATTCCAGTGCTATTCATAATCGTTTGTGCTCATATTGGTTTGCTAACTTTTGGGACGTTAAAAATTTGATATCTCAAAAACTTTCTGAGATATATGTGTAAAAATCAAAAACTACAAAATATTCATTTTATATCTATATATAACTATAAATTACTAGAATAGTAATAATATTTAAATAATAGTAGGAATAATAGTAATAATAATGGTGTCGGAATGGTTATAAACCTCGGTAAGATACCGGTATAATATCGCTCCAGTTTTATACTTTCATACCACTTTATGTTATTAATGCCATCTACAAGAATTTTCATATGCAAGGTCATATACCATTTTGAAGTGATTTTTATATTCACACTAAACAATTCCGACATTTCTTAGCTACCTGGCTATAACTTTCCTGGCTACCTCTTTCACTGAAGCTAATATAAGATGGCTTATTTGTTTACTCTAGTTTACTCTAATCTACTTCTATCATTAAATATTCGATGATAGTTATAAAATTAATAAATAAAATATTTAAAATATAAAAAGTGTATCTATTTATTGATTGAAAAGGCTTATAATAAAAATAATTCATAATATATAACCAGAAAAAAAAATTATGGCTAACTAAATCAATATATATTCTTATAAATGTATTTTATATTAATTATTCAGTTTTTTTTCAATTTGTAATGTAACTTGTTTTGCCATTAATTAATTTTTTAATATAAAAAAAAATGATACAATAAAAACCAACGAAGAAATTTAACTTTCGATACATGTAGTTAAATCTGAATTGTTGAAAAAAAAAAAGAATAAAAAAAAATTATGCTTGAATCCGCTATACATAAGATTGAAAAAAGATGAGTTAAACTTTAATTTTTAATTTAGGAAAAACTACGTGGGGGTGGGTATAATTTTTTTTATTTATTTATTTATTTTTTTTCAACAACTTAAATTTAAGATCGAAAGTAAAGAGCAAAGGTGAATCAAGTTTAGGTCCGAAAGTGTGCCTATCTACCTATACTTGACTATAGACACACATACTACCGTAATCGAAAAAAAAATGATCGTGAAACGTTGCAATCACGTATACTGAGTTGTGTGCTTGGAAGAATATGAGACAGCACGACGAATAAGTGAGAAAATAAACAGCAGGGTTGTCGGATAGAATTGTGATGACAGCTATGAGCCTTGTAATTGAGAAAAATTTGAGCACAAAAACTTGAATATGTATTGAAATGCACTGAAGAAAAGGTTCTATATAGGCTTAAAAAATCCGTATTAAAAAGTAGTATAAAACGATAGTAAAACTAGCGATTTATAATAGATATTGGTTTAGCTACAAGCGTAAATGTGTGTACCATCCCTATCCCTGTGTGTTAAAGTTGTCAACTTTGATATCAATTATCTAAAAAACAAAACTCAATTAAATTTTGAAAAAATTCATCAAAATAGATAATTATTCAGGCTTTCATTTAGGCCCAAAAAATCCAAAATACAATAACGCAAAATTATCTTTATTTTCGACTTAAACCACATGGATCGAAAATAAAATTTCTTCATTGCGTTTTATTGTATCATATTTTTTTTATATCAAAAAATTTAATTAATGGCAAAACCAGTTACATTACAAATTGACTACAATTCCGAATACTCGACGCTTTTTTTGTACAAAATACTTGTTTTTTGTAAGATATAATATATTGGTCACATTTTTAAATAAGCATGGAGTTTTACAAGGAGGGTAATATGTGACGTCAAAATTTATAAGGATGAGGAACAGTTAAGGATCACGGAATCAAGAAGAATAGAACTACAGGAGGATAAACTCTTCTCGAAAAACCGTATTGATATACGGTCGTCACTTAAGGCTGAATGTAAATTCCAAGGTAGGACGACTCTTTGGGTTCAAAAAGGCACCCTTACACCCATAGTTTAGAAAAAAATTGAGCACCCTCTATTGTCATAGATTTTTATACTTTACTGTCGCGTTTTTAATTGCATGAGTGTGGGCGGCCTGTATTTACGAACACTAATACCACTTTAGAAATAAAATTTTTGATCATGAAACAACGTCGTAAAATTTTATTCAATATTTTTCAAATGTTATGATAAGTGATAAGTGCAAGACTGTACTTCTGATAGTAATAATATTAATAAACCTAAATGATTAAAACCAAAAAAATTGATATAATCAATAATTTCTTTACCAATACGAATAATAAATATATATATTAAAAACTATAAAAATATAACATAAAATATATTTTTTTAATATTTAGAAATACAATTTTAATTATCAATTATTCAAATATACCTATACAGACATATTCGCATATAAACTACTTGGAGTGGTAAGTGTGTGTGTGCGGTTGCAATAAATGAAACAGTCCAAAAAAAAATAGAGAAGAAAGATCACTGTTGCCATGTTTACATTTTGTGCGCCATGTTCAACAACCGATGAGTGATAATTTTTGTATGATTTAATTAATAACATTTACAATTCGTGAAAGAAATTGATAATTTTTTTTTTATAATTTTCGTAATTTAAAGAAGTATAAGCTGTAGTCAAATAAAGATTTTCTGTGAGAGCGTTTTTTCAATAGAAGGGAAATCGTTCCGGTACTCCCTATGCTTGTGTGTTAAAAAGCTAAATTGTTGTCGTGTAAATTGTTAAAACGTGATAGAAAATTACAAAAAAAATTTGATAAAATAGATCTTTATTTCACTTAAAAAATAAGCCCACTTTGATCAAAATCTGTGAGAGGAAATTTTTCTTTAATATTTTGACATTCAGCTTCAAATCGACATTTTTTAATATATTCATTTGATAAATTTATAAATTTAATATCTAAATAAATATATATTTTATTATAATTATTTATTTATGTATATATAAATAAATAATTAGTCTATATAAATTATAATACATGTTTCTATTTAAATTGCTTTGAATGTTTTTGGTGTGTTAGTGTGGCTCACAACGACACACGAAGAAGAGAGAAAGAAAGTGAGCCAGTAGACACCGTTGCCGCATAGTGATTGTGAGCCAGTCGGTCGCTACAAATTTATAAGTTAATTAATCATTTGCAATTGAATATTTTCTACAAAAAACGGTCGAAATTGATGAATTTTTTTAAAAAATTTTCGTAATTAAAAAAACTACAAATCTGAATCAAATTTAGTTATTTCAAGTAGAGGGGTTTGAAGGTACAGATAAAAACGTGGGTTTTCCATTTACGGCCGTCTTAAATCGGTCAACTTTATTTCACGACCGAAAAATTTGTATAAAGTTATAAAAAATCAAGAATTGTTCTAGCTTGCGATTAAAAAAAAAATTAGCAGAATCGAGTAGAGGGATTTCGTATTTACATTCAACCTTAAACAAATATGTTTAATTTGGAGTATAAAAAAAAACAGCTTAGATACTTTTTTTTTTTTTCTATTTATTACTTATAATTTCTTAATTTATTTTTTATTAATTTTCCTGTTGAAAAATATAATATTTTTCTTTTTTTAAATCGTTAACAATTTTTCTAATTTATTTTGATATTAACACAGACAAAATATCAACAGCTTTAACTCTTGAAATAAATTATATTTTTAAATATATAAAAATATATAATATCAAAATAATAAATTAATAATAATTAGTAAAAATTGGTATTATGATTGTTTTTTTAATTGCACTGTAAAAATTTTTTGTCAAATTAAAGAAAAAAAATTCTGACAAATAGAACTTTTTGTCTAGGAAAAAAAAACATTTGAAAAAAAACAAAAACGGTTTAATTAAAGAAAAAAATTTGTCTTATGAAAAAAAAAAAAAATCTCGTTTATAAATTTTCAAGTTTTAATAAAAGTATTATAAACATTAGAATAAGCCGAAAAAGATTTCTTTTAAATCACACATATACTTCAATTGAAACAATAAAAGGAATTGGAATAATTTTTTTTTTTCTTATTTAATTAAACTATTTGTCTTGAAAAAAAAAAAAAATTAATTTCTTTTTAGATATATTTATCTTGGTCTGTAATATATTTGGTTTCACTAAAAACAAAAGTGTCTAAATTTTAGACAATTTCGTTTTGCACTATAACATATTTAGTTTTGGTTAAAACAAGATTGTCTAAAATTTAGACACTATAACGTCTTGATCTAAAACATATTTATTTTCATTTAAAACAAGTTTGTCTAAAATTTAGACACTATAGCGTCTTGCTTTATAACATATTTGATTCAAATGATAACTAAATTGTCTAAATTTTAAACAAATTACGTCTTCTTTTGTAAAGTATTTGGTTTCACTGGAAACAAAAGTATCCAAATTTTAGACACTATAACGTCTTGATCTAAAACATATTTATTTTCATTTAAAACAAGTTTGTCTAAAATTTAGACACTATAGCGTCTTGCTTTATAACATATTTATTTTCATTTAAAACAAGTTTGTCTAAAATTTAGACAATATTATTTCTTCGTTAATAACATATTTTATTCAAATGATAACTAAATTGTCTAAATTTTAAACAAATTACGTCTTCTTTTGTCAAGTATTTGGTTTCACTAAAAACAAAAGTGTCTGAATTTTAGACAATTTCGTTTTGCACTATAACATATTAAGTTTGGTTCATAACAACATTGTCTAAATTTTAGAGGCTATAACGTCTTTATCTATAACATATTTACTTCTGTTTAAAATAAAATTGTCTAAAATTTAGACAATATTACGTCTTGTTTTGTAATGTATTTGGTTTTGTTTAAAACAAGATTGTTTAAAATTAAAACACATTTATGTTTTGTTTTAAAATCAAACAAGTCTAAATTCAAAAATTTTTTTTTTAAAATATATATAATTTTAGTATGATTCAAGACATGTAAAAAAAACTTTTTTAATAAAAAAAATTATTTAAACTCATAGAATATGGATAATGTTTTATATTATTTTTTATTATATTAATAATGACTATAGAATTAAACGGAATTTTTTTTTTTTTTTTTTCGAAAGTTATATGTCCCGAGGAGGACTCGAACCTATGACTACCTAATTACTAAACGCATATCTCTACCCGCGCGACTATCGGAACGTTATGGTTTATATGAAAAATTTTTTATACATATAGTTTAAGTTGGCCGAGATAAATTAAAGTATCAATAGTTTTTTTTTAGAAAAAAAAATTATTATTTGATATTTTGTAATATTTATTCAATAGTAATTCGAATAAAAAAGGGACAAGGAAAATTTTTAGATACAAAATAAAATTAATAATACAAAAAATTAATTTAGCCTCATGTTTATTGTGTCAATATATTTATTAATTAAATTAATTTTAACAAAATAATAATAATTCTTTTGAAAGAACTACAACTTAATCTCTATTATTAAATATTAATAATTTAAAAATAATTGAATTGTTTATTAATTATTTGTTTTTCATTTTCATAAACATCATCATTATAATCATCTAATATAATTTAAATATAATTTAATTGTTTAACAATATTTTTTCATTAATGATATATTATTTCTTTTTTCTTTTTTTCTAATCATTTAAAATAATAAGTCCAAAAATATGCGTTATATATCTCGGCCAACTTAAACTATATGTATAAAAAATTTTTCATATAAACCATAACGTTCCGATAGTCGCGCGGGTAGAGATATGCGTTTAGTAATTAGGTAGTCATAGGTTCGAGTCCTCCTCGGGACATATAACTTTCAAAAAAAAAAAAAAAAAAATTCCGTTTAATTCTATAGTCATTATTAATATAATAAAAAATAATATAAAACATTATCCATATTCTATGAGTTTAAATAATTTTTTTTATTAAAAAAGTTTTTTTTACATGTCTTGAATCATACTAAAATTATATATATTTTAAAAAAAAAATTTTTGAATTTAGACTTGTTTGATTTTAAAACAAAACATAAATGTGTTTTAATTTTAAACAATCTTGTTTTAAACAAAACCAAATACATTACAAAACAAGACGTAATATTGTCTAAATTTTAGACAATTTTATTTTAAACAGAAGTAAATATGTTATAGATAAAGACGTTATAGCCTCTAAAATTTAGACAATGTTGTTATGAACCAAACTTAATATGTTATAGTGCAAAACGAAATTGTCTAAAATTCAGACACTTTTGTTTTTAGTGAAACCAAATACTTGACAAAAGAAGACGTAATTTGTTTAAAATTTAGACAATTTAGTTATCATTTGAATAAAATATGTTATTAACGAAGAAATAATATTGTCTAAATTTTAGACAAACTTGTTTTAAATGAAAATAAATATGTTATAAAGCAAGACGCTATAGTGTCTAAATTTTAGACAAACTTGTTTTAAATGAAAATAAATATGTTTTAGATCAAGACGTTATAGTGTCTAAAATTTGGATACTTTTGTTTCCAGTGAAACCAAATACTTTACAAAAGAAGACGTAATTTGTTTAAAATTTAGACAATTTAGTTATCATTTGAATCAAATATGTTATAAAGCAAGACGCTATAGTGTCTAAATTTTAGACAAACTTGTTTTAACCAAAACTAAATATGTTATAGTGCAAAACGAAATTGTCTAAAATTTAGACACTTTTGTTTTTAGTGAAACCAAATATATTACAGACCAAGATAAATATATCTAAAAAGAAATTAATTTTTTTTTTTTTCAAGACAAATAATTTAATTAAATAAGAAAAAAAAAAATTATTCCAATTCCTTTTATTGTTTCAATTGAAGTATATGTGTGATTTAAAAGAAATCTTTTTCGGCTTATTCTAATGTTTATAATACTTTTATTAAAACTTGAAAATTTATAAACGAGATTTTTTTTTTTTTTCATAAGACAAATTTTTTTCTTTAATTAAACCGTTTTTGTTTTTTTTCAAATGTTTTTTTTTCCTAGACAAAAAGTTCTATTTGTCAGAATTTTTTTTTTACAGTGCAGTTATATTTTCTTCAGTTATTTTTATAATAATCGTCTATCTTTTAGGGACCCTTCGTTAAGATTATACTGACGAAATTTAGGATATGAAAACTAGAGACCTCTTTAGTTTCCAACTTTCCATTATTTGTAACAAACTGCGCAATATAACTGTAATACAAATTACAATGCCTCGTAAACATTATACATCTGCATAAATTACAGCAACTTAATTACATTTGTAAAATTTTACCCACTATGAATGCTAATAATAATCCTCTTGCAGTAAACCACGGAACGTTTTAGATAACAATCAGTAAATTATTGTGTTGCAATTTGCGATAATGGTTGTTCATATAATCATGATCAAGGTTCCTCGTAGGAATCTAAGATATTCTCGCCCTACTTCATCGTACAACTGAGTTCTACAATATTTTTGACAGTTATATCCTTTGAACAGCTGATAATAATCAACTATTTAAAAAAATTCAAGAGAAATATTATTCAGATAAAACTCACAAAACCCATGATAAAGATGATGTTGACGGGATCCATGATATTTTTAACACTAAATTAAATATATCACCACTTCAACTCAATTTTTCAATTATATACTTTCTAATATAAAGATTCGGGATGAAATCAGATAAAATTTTAAAAACGATTTACTTATTTATGAATCAAGACACAAATTATTTTGATCACATTGCAGATAAAAATTTTTCATATAATAATTTTGAAGGATTCAAATAAAATAAAATGTACTTCTAAAATTATAAATATTCCTAGATTACTATATTATAAACTTTCTTTGATAAACTGTTATTTTAAGTATTAATCAATGCCTGGAATTATTTTTAATAAATGACAATTTCCGCACGTGTAAAATCGCAGCTGAAGCACGATTAACGAAGACTGAAGATTGTATGGAAGATAATAAAAAAAGTGTCGTCAGCTGTCATATCGTAGTTCTGTCGCAGTAAATAGCGCTTCTGTGTTTCTATCGTAAAGTCAGTAGAATTAATGCTTACACTCACTTCAGGAGAGAATAAGCTTCTAAAACAACTCTAAAATTAAGCCAAAAAAAAAATTTAGGAATGACCTCGGCCAAATAATAAATCATGAATTTGGCAAGATTCCGATATCCGAGAGAGCATGTTTTTTTGTCGGTTTCTTATAGGAAATTTGCTCAGGATTACGGAAAAAATACAGAAAAAATTCCTACGAATGTGCAAAGTGGTTTAATTTGCAATAGACCGTCAAAAATCGGTCATTTTACGTTGTTTTGTGTAAGTGCGTCTTAATAACGAATAATAAATTTTTTTTTTATGACTTTGATGATATAAAACTCGTCGAATATAACGTTAAGTTCAACATAAAATTTCTCTATCTGTAATATTTTTCAAGATATCATAACTCCAAAAAATTGAAAAAATTGAATTTTTTCATTTTTTTTTTTTTTTTTTATGTTTGCAATATGTTAAGGCTGAATGTCAAAATATTAAAG